>JASPKZ010001212.1:0-80000 GCA_030220185.1 Diploptera punctata | reverse complement strand
TCCTGGGTGATGTTTTTTTTTTCCGGGGGTTTTCCTCACCTGCAAGACAAATGTCAGAAAACTTTAAGGCTTAAACAGTCGCGAATATCATATCATAATTATCACTATATTCGCCATGTTTAGTATGGATGTATGTGTCAATAGTGTGTTTCGTCTTAATGCTGTTTTGTAGCGGAGGACATTGAGCTGATTCCTCATTCTAATACCCTCCTTGTCCTATTTGGTCGAAAAATCCCTCTCCCAACAGGTCGTGTCACTGTAAGGCCCGGGTGGCGTGTGGCACGTAAAAGTACCTAAAAGGTGAGAGGTTAAACTGCGCCAATTGAATGGATTTTTTTAGTTATCTCTCTGTACGGTACGTTTAGGTCATTCCGATGGTATTTGAATTTTCAAATTTCTTATGCGCTATATTAGCTTAATTTTAAGAGTAATTAGGCTATAGTGAACCCCTAGTGAGTTTAAGCCACTGATGATATCTTAACGGAAGAAGAGGGAAATAATTCCCAAGAAAACTGAAATCATGTGGTAATGGAGGCAACGAACAAGAGAGGATTAAGAACGGAAGATGGACAGGACAGAAGGCTATGAATCCAACACGGCAATAAATCGGTTCATTTAATTTGGATAAGTGAGATTAGATATCAATCCATCCATAGTAATTCTGCTCGAGGGCAGGTCTTTCACTGTAATCATAACATTGCTTTGCAGCTTTACTAGGGAATTGTAGGTGTGGTAGCTTCCCATTGTTTTCCACACCGGTGAAGGATGGTGATGATGGCCGGATGATTTTCGGGGACCGTTGGGCCCTAAGCATCCTGACATTTGTCTTACTGGTGAGGAAAAAACCCGAAAAAAAACCTCACCCAGGAGCGTGTACCGACCAGGAATCGAACCCATGCCCGCTACGTGACAAGGCAGCACGCTACCTCGAGACCACAGCGGTGAACTAGATTAGATATATTGCCTATATATTTCAATTGAAGAAACTAACGCATCCTTAAGACCCAACAGATACAAGACGATACATTTTCAGTTAAGGAAAAGAGAGGGAAAACGTCTTTCAACTCTATAAAAAAACATGAGAAAGCATCCTCAGGAAACACAGACGTGATTGCCATCTTAATTCTTTCACGTTTACCGGTAGGAACCAAACAATTTAATGAATGAGGTATACCTACTAACAACAAACTAAACTTCTGAAAATATAATGGAGGTACGGTTAAATTGTACCGGAAATCGAGATGAAAATGTCAAATCCTGCCACGGTAATATATAATAATTAAACAAGTAAACATTTTATGTTGTAAATGTATGGTGGGGAAATGTGGACATTAAACAGAGAACAAACCCATAAACTATTGGTGACAGAGATCGACTTTTAGAGGAGGGCTTCTAGAAATTCAAGAAGAGACAAAATTGGAAACACTAAAATCAGAGAACTTATGGATGTTCAAAAAAGACGTTCTACATGTTATTGAAGAAAGAAGCTGAAATGGTTTGACCACATAAAGAGGATATCAGATGACAGAATACCTAATATGATATTGCATATCGAAGCACAGGGCAACAGAAGAAAGGATAAACCAAAAGAACAGTGGGTTCAAGGAGTGCGTAGGAATATGGTGACGAGAGGATTGACACAGAATGACGCAGTGAATAGGGATCTATGGAGGAGTAAGATTTTCAATGGGTTGTAGAAAAACTACTGCATTGTAGAGAAATTCCTAATAAAGAAAAAATGATGTTGTAAATGTTAGAAGGTATAGTCCATCCCTGTAGTCTCGAGGTAACGTCATTGCCTCGTTTGCAGCGGACTCGGGTTCAATCGTCGGATTGGGACAAGTTTGCTGGGTGAGGTTTTTTTTTTTGAGACAAACTTTGGGAAACTTTATAACCCAAATGGCCCCCGAGCATCATCAGCCCCTTACAATCATCCATATGATATCCGTCTAGTTTAGTATGAATGAATGAGTGAATGGTGTGTGTCTTGTCTTCAATATTTGTGTTGCCTCGGAGGTGGCCCTGGCATTGAGCTGATCACTTCCAGGGAGGCCTCCATGTCATTGTGTGGTCAAAAATGCATCGTGTGATCTCGAATTAAAAAACCCTCTCCCTACAAGTCATATTCCTTTATGGCCAGTGTGGAGTGGGGCATGTAAACTACCATTAAAGGAAGAGGTTAAATTAAGGAAAAAGAGAGAAGTAATGATCAGATGAAATAGTTGAATAATTGATAGCAACATGATTAAGTTTTAAATATATTTACAGTAAAATAGATATTTTACGTAAAAACTGCATCCAAAGTAAAAATTCTAATATCAATACAGTACTGAAGTTCACGTTTTTTGTTCCAGTTTAATTTTTTCTCAACTATTCGAAGGTACTTACTATTTATTGAAATGTGTGCTTGTATAATAGTGTAGTGGAGGAATTCACCACTCTACGCTTAAAATGCTACGAAATTTCGTATAAAATACAACCACTCTACGGTAGAGGTCTTTTATTGCTTTAAATTTAAAAATACTTGGCCGCGCTTTTTTAACGTTTCGAAGGCATTTATAAATTAATGTTTATTGTTGATTCATTATTAAATTTCAGTAAATATTGAGAACCGAAGAAGAGCGGCTAGTGGTTATGCTATAATTCTTGCAAAATAATAGATTATCATCGATAAAATAAGGTAAGTGCCGTTATTTTAATTTTTTTCAATCATTTCACTTAGGGAAGAGAGAAAAATGTAATTGTGTTTATATATAAAAAGTGGGACGGATTTCTTTGCAGGCCTACAGTTTTTTGTGATCTGTATACACTTTAACATCTAAGATATTGCGTGTAAGGGTCTTTAGTTGTATCCAGTAGGGCGTGTTTCTATTGTTTGTCATTTGTTGAAGATTATTTCTATTTATTTCTAATAATAAAGTAAGTACAAAATGGTGATTATGGTGGAGTGAATTCTGTTAATACCTTGATGATGGTGTAAAACCAAGGGAAAAATCACAGGTTGGTCGGCATCAGGGTTTGAACTCGGGATGTCACAGTCACGAATCCTGAACATAGCCACTTGAGCTCATTCCCTGGGTTGTGCAGTATTGCAATATTGGATACATTCTTCAGTATATGAATATTTTTACGTCTGAAGGGATTGGGGGAAATGCAAAAATCAAGAGATCTAGGGTTTTTTAGCATATTTAAGTAATTAGTTTATTTTTTAAACTATGTTCTTCTGAATCTTGATCCCTCCCCCAGTACTTAGCCTGTCATCGTTATTTTCCTAAGAATTAATGCAATTCCGAATCATATATAAATTAGAAACCAGCTGCTGGCCTCATATTCACACATATTAATCACTATGGTGAACAATAATCCACCAGTATATATGTGATATGTGGTCAAAATGACGGTTCCCCAGACGTTATAACTGGTTTTCTCTATTTAGAGTCGCTACTTATTTTAGCTATCCAAACTACTCATGATGTTGGGTTGGGACTGTCCGAAACTCCATAAGATTTTTTTTTTCCCCCTAGGATCGATGCAGAGCAACTATCGTAGCACCATGCCTTAAACTGTTCCATTACGCGGTGCAACCGCAATAATATAAATACAGTGTCATTTTTCATAAAATGAAACACAAATTAATCTTATAATATCCATATATTAAAGAAGTTAAACTAACAGTTAAACAATCTACTTTACATTAACTAAGATAAAGTTACATAATTAAATCTAACTACACACTGTGTTAGCACAAGTTACTATTTACAATTATTAACGTTAAGTTTAAGTGCAGACAATACAAACAGTTCACCAACAGAAGATCTATTCACACTTTACTAACACGTTGCTTCAAATTATTCGCGGACCTGATGATAGCGATAACTGTGATGCTGAAATGAACTGATTTCAATGTTACTGTTACACAGAGATATTTATATACACGGAAATCCAGAATTGTTCAGCCACGACGGTCGTGTGTGGGAGAAAATACTGGAAACGCTAAGGACTTTCTTCCGATGTAGAATCCCGGTATTATTCAGAGTTTTCTCCATGGAGTCGAGAAAATGTAGTGGGACGTTTTCTCCTCTTCTCCCACAGGAGGATCCCGATATTTCTTCGAGTATTTCCCTCGGGAGTCGGAGAAATTTGTGGGATGTTTTCTCCTCTTCTCCCACTGGAGGATCCCGATATTACTTCGAGTATTTCCCTCGGGAGTCGGGGAAATGTGGGAAGTTATCTCCCTCTGGAGGATCCCGATATTTCTTTGAGTATTTCCCTCGGGAGTAGGGGAAATTTGTGGAATGTTTTCTCCTCTTCTCCCACTGGATGATCCCGATATTACTTCGAGTATTTCCCTCAGGAGTCGGAGAAATTTGTGGGATGTTTTCTCCCACTGTAGGATCCCGATATTTTTTTGAGTATTTCCCTCGGGAGTAGGGGAAATTTGTGGGATGTTTTCTCCTCTTCTCCCACTGGAAGATCCCGATATTTCTTCGAGTATTTCCCTCGGGAATCGGAGAAATTTGTGGGACGTTTTCTCCTCTTCTCCCACTGGAGGATCCCGATATTTCTTCCAGTATTTCCCTCGGGAGTCGGGGAAATGTGGGAAGTTTTCTCCCTCTGGAGGATCCCGATATTTCTTTGAGTATTTCCCTCGGAAGTAGGGGAAATTTGTGAGATTTCTCCTCTTCTCCCACTGGAGGATCCCGATATTTCTTCGAGTATTTCCCTCGGGAGTTGGAGAAATTTGTGGGATGTTTTCTTCTCTTCTCCCACTGGAGGATCCCGATATTTCTTCGAGTATTTCCCTCGGGAGTCGGGGAAATGTGGGAAGTTATCTCCCTCTGGATGATCCCGATATTTCTTCGAGTATTTCCCTCAGGAGTCGGAGAAATTTGTGGGATGTTTTCTCCCACTGAAGGATCCCGATATTTCTTTGAGTATTTCCCTCGGGAGTAGGGGAAATATGTGGGATGTTTTCTCCTCTTCTCCCACTGGAGGATCCCGATATTTCTTCGAGTATTTCCCTCGGGAGTCGGAGAAATTTGTGGGACGTTTTCTCCTCTTCTCCCACTGGAGGATCCCGATATTTCTTCGAGTATTTCCCTCGGAGTCGGGGAAATGTGGGAAGTTTTCTCCCTCTGGAGGATCCCGATATTTCTTTGAGTATTTCCCACGGGAGTAGGGGAAATTTGTGAGATTTCTCCTCTTCTCCCACTGGAGGATCCCGATATTTCTTCGAGTATTTCCCTCGGGAGTCGGAGAAATTTGTGGGATGTTTTCTCCTCTTCTCCCATTGGAGGATCCCGATATTTCTTTGAGTATTTCCCTCGGGAGTAGGGGAAATTTGTGGGATGTTTTCTCCTCTTCTCCCACTGGAGGATCCCGATATTTCTTCGAGTATTTCCCTCGGGAGTCGGAAAAATTTGTGGGATGTTTTCTCCTCTTCTCCCACTGGAGGATCCCGATATTTCTTCGAGTATTTCCCTCGGGAGTTGGAGAAATTTGTGGGAAGTTTTCTCCTCTTCTCCCACCGGAGGATCCCGATATTTCTTCGAGTATTTCCCTCGGGAGTTGGGGAAATTTGTGTGATGTTTTCTCCTCTTCTCCCACTGGATGATCCCGATATTTCTTCGAGTATTTCTCACGGGAGTCGGAGAAATTTGTGGGATGTTTTCTCCTCTTCTCCCGCTGGAGGATCCCGATCTTCCTCTGATTATTTCCCTCGGGAGTCGGGGAAATTTATGGGACGTTTTCTCCTCTTCTCCCACTGGAGGATCCCGATATTTCTTCGAGTATTTCCCTCGGGAGTCGGGGAAATGTTGTGGGATGTTTTTCTCCTCTTCTACCACTGGAGGTTCCCGATATTTCTTCGAGTATTTCCCTCGGGAGTCGGGGAACTTTGTGGGACTTTTCTCCTCTTCTCCCACTGGAGGATCCCGATATTTCTTCGAATATTTCCCTCGGGAGTCGGGGGATTGTGGGACGTTTTCTCCCCTTCTCCCTCTGGAGGATCCCAATATTTCTTCGAGTATTTCCCTCGGGAGTCGGGGAAATTTGTGGGATGTTTTCTCCTCTTCTCCCACTGGAGGATCCCGAACTTTCTTCGAGTATTTCCCTCTGGAGTCGGGGAAATGTTGTGGGACTTTTTTTCCTCTTCTCCCACTGGAGGACCCCGATCTTCCTTCCAATATTTCCCTCGGGAGTTGGGGAAATTTTGTGGGATGTTTTCTCCTCTTCTCCAACTGGAGGATCCCGATCTATCTACGAGTATTTCCTTCGGGAGTCGGGGAAATGTTGTTGGACGTTTTCTCCTCTTCTCCTACTGGAGGATTCCGATATTTATGAAGTCCTTCCCTCGGGTGTGGGGGAAAATGTTGTTGGACATTTTCCCTTTTCTCCCAGTGGAGGATCCCAATTTTTCTAGTTTTTCTTTTGGGAGTCGCGGAAAATTTGATGGGACACTTTCTCCTCTTCTCACACTCGAGAATCCGGAAATTTCTCAACTTCTTCGCACGGATATCGGGATAAATGATGTGGGATGTCTTCTCCTGTTCTCCCCCTGGATGATCCAGGTTTTATCGAGTTTTTCCCTCGGGAGTTGTGGAAAATATAGTGCGACTTTCCTCCTCTTTCCCACTGGAAGTTCCCGATATTTTTCTACTTTTTCTCTCGGAGTCGGGGAAAATTTTTATGGAACTTTTCTCCTCTTCTCCCAATATTTTTCTAGCTTTTACTCGGGAGTCAGGGAACATTTTTGGGGCGTTTTATCCTTTTATCCCACAGAGAGATCTCGATGTAGTTCTAGCTACTCCCTATGAAGTCGGAGATAATTTTGTATGACTTATTTGCATGTTATTGGACTTACAATATTGCCCAACTTACTATTTTTTGGATTAATTACACTTGCTTTTCAATAGATTCTCTTGGTGTCTTCTATTCACTTTCAATTTTTATAGCTATGTGTTGCTTTATGTATAATTTAAAGCTTCATTTTAGGTCAAATATTTGTTTATTTTTTTAATTTAATATTTCTGTTTTAGTTAGGTTTTTGCTGTAAGAATAAACATTTTTCCTTGATGATCTTTAGTTTATATGTAGCTTACATGAATTTCATTTTTGTTATTGTCCACAAGTTGAAATTCATTTGTTTGTTACAATAATTTACACACTCCATTCATGAAGTAAATAGACATTACTTACTGTATGTTCAGTTATTGTAATAAATGATTTATAACTTAAAATTGTCGACTTTGTCCATTTAAATCCTCTTGATTTTATCATTCACTTTTTTCTCTAGTTGATAATATCCAGTTTTTGTGTACCTTACTGGAATTTGTTTTTATTTCATTGTCCACAGTTTGCGTATATTTGTTTATTGTATGATTTTACAATGTCGGTTCATGGAGTTAATAATATATATTGTGCTATTTTCTTAAGCTCAATTATTGTAAAATAATTTTTAACTCAAGACTGTGTAATATGTCCATTTAATTCCCTGTGATTATATTTTTTTACACAGAATTTAGAGAGTATTTGCAACCGATAGAATTTATTTTCTATTTAAGACACAGTTTCATAGCAACTGAATTACAATAAGATTTGCAAAAAATTAACAATTTCTATTGAGATCAGAATACAATCAATTTCCTGTTGCGTAACGTAGGAAAAAAAGTATATCAATAATAAATGAAGGGTACACAGGAATAACGTACAGCGCTGTGGTCTTGAGGCAGCGTGCTGCATTGTCACGCAGCGGGCCCGGGTTGGATTCTCGGTCGGGACAAGTTACTTGGGTGAGGTTTTTTTTTCCCGTCACTTGTAAGACAAATGTCAGGAAACTTTGAGGCCCAAACGGTCCTCGAACAACATCATTATCACCCACGGTGTGGAAAACAACGGAAAGCTATCACACCTGTAATTCCCTAGTAAAGCTGTAATGCATTGCATGAAAATGTGAAGGGCTTGCTCTAGGGCAGAACATTGTAAATAAAAAAAAGAGGAATAACGGTCAAGGTCAATTTAATAAAGTTTTGAGTAGAAAACATTTTAAAGTTTAAGTGCTATTATGCTTTACAGAGTTTTTTGACGTCCCAACTCCTTTCAAAAAACGTTAAACTGAAAATATATAAAACTATTATTCTACCAGTTGTATTATATGAATGCGAAACATGGACTCCTACTTTAAGGGATGAAAGGAGATTATGAGTATTTGAGAATAAAGTTCTTAGGAAAATTTTTGGACCAAACAGCGCTGAACAGACAGGTGAATGGAGAATACTACTTAACAGTGAAACTACATGGTCTTTATAGATATTATGAGAACAGTTTCTCATATACTGCGATAGGCAGGACATGTAGCACGAATGGGGAATGAAAGACGTGCATGGAAGCTCCTTGTAGGAAAACCAGAGTGAAAACGGTCAGTTGATAGACCAAGAATGAGGTGGGAGAATAACATTATCTATGATTTGAGGGAAGTAGATTATACAGGGGATGATTGGAAAACATTGACTCAGGATAGGGATGTATGGAGAGTCTATGTCCGCGCGGCCATGAACCTACGGGTTCGTTAGTGCAGTGAGTTAGTTAGTTAGTTAGTACTCAATACTTAATTGCACGTGTATTTTATGGACATTGATAAAGTGCGCAATGCAAAAACCAATTGTTCTTAAAAATTAAACAGTATTTTTAGTTTTTGAAGTTGAACATCAACAATGGAAAATCAATACAGTCAAACAATGCCTACGTTTCCGCACTAAGGTATAACAGAGAATATAAGATACTGTGTGAATTTAAGACATTCAATTGTAAATCGTTAACTGTTTCTCATTTTTAGATTCTGAAATGCCACTTTTTTTCTTCATGGTCCCCTCATGTGAATGAAATAAAATACTCTTGTATTGCAAAACTGTTTCATTATTCGAAAGTCATTGAATTTTGCCCTTATAATATGCTCTTAAAATTTTGCCCTTATATATCCTAATGTATGTCCACCGCTATATCTCGAGGTAGTGTGAGTATCTAAGATTATGTCTGCACACTTGTGTAAAGATAAAACATTTTCTTGAAAAACGAACCGTGGTTGCAAACACAACCTAAATGAAAGAGATAAGTCAGTTCCAAAGAGGATTGTATCACAAAATCATAAAAATACTGCAGGTGAAGTGATTGCAGAATTAAATGCACTTTTAAAGGAAAAAAATTCTACCAGAACAGCAAGATAAGATGTGCACAAAATTAGATACCTATGGCAGAGTAGTAATTTGTAAACCATTAATTACAGACAGACCATGGAAGACCAAAACATCGGTGGAAAGTTCAATACCATCTTCGTTAAGTTTACCGTCACAGGCCACATGACCTAAAACGGATTTGGTCATGATGCTGATGCTGATAAAGAAGATAATTACAGACAGGAACGCAATCTAACGAAAACAGCGGTGTTCTGAATATAAGTCCTGGACTGCTGATGATTAGAGCCCGAATTGTTATGTAGTATCTAATTGAGAAATATGTAGGCTTACATAAACATGTAGTTAAATTTAGTAAAATGTGTAATCTATATATTGATACGTGAAGAAAAAACTTTGTAACCCTTTTTTTAAGCACATTGCCGCGCACGGAGTAGTGTGATATTTGGATACGGTAATTAAAATGCATATAAGCCTAGATAAGGAGTGCAGAAAGATAAAATGTATGTATAATATGTCTTACAAACAATTTAAATGAAACAAAATAAAATAAATTGTCTCTAAGGAATTTATGCGTATTACTCATTCATTTGTTTACGTTCATACTGAAAGTGCATTGTTGCAAAAAGAAATTGTGCAGCAGCAATGTGAAATTGACTTACTCTCATATTATTAGTGGTTTAAGAAAAGAGTACATTTTATTATTTAAATTTACATTAAACTCTGTCTAATATTCATTTCAGTAATTTCATTATGTGTGTGTATATATATATATATATATATATATATGAAAAAAAAAGAATGCTTGAGTCGGGATTTGAACTCATATATATATATGATATGATATGGTATGATAAGAAAAATAAATGCCTGGACGGGATTCGAACCCGGATCTCTGAGTCTGTACCTCAGTGTGATATCCATTACACCACCAGGCGAACCCAATTCAAACATTTATTTTTCTTATATATGTATTATATTCCCCATTATTACTAGATGTCGCGAGAACTCGGTCTTCACTGCCATCTAGTAGCTGACTATAACAAGTAAGCAAATTAAAGAGAACATTTTTACTTTATAGCATTGACGCTTTATCTATGTTATAATTAAATATTTAACATTGAGCAATGCAAGCTTAATATGGTATGATAAGAAACATTTATTCTGCTTACTTGTTATAGTCAGCTACTAGATGGCAGTGAAGACCGAGTACTTGTGAGCTGAATTTAAATTTCACTTAGTTCTGTGTTCACTGAAAGCAGACAGGTTCGCTATGTACTTATCATATTCACGGCGAGTGACGAGAAGTTAATTTAGTATTGATTGATTGTGATTAATATGAGCATTTTGAAGTAAATTAAATGACAAAATTCACTGTATAAAAATATTTTTAAAAAAGTAAAAGGTCAGCAAAGGAGGAAAAAAGGGGAATAAGGAAGAGTGTGAAAAAAAAAAAAGGATGTAGGTCACGAAAAGGGGGTTAAAGATGATAGAAAATTATTGAATTCTCATTTTCAATATCTCACTCATTAGTTTTTTTTTCAGAAAGCTCTAATTTGTCTTACAAAGACAGAGTGCGCACCTAAAAATTCTAAGCCTGCTAGTGACTAGGCCTGTGAGGTTTTCCAATAATTTGGCATTGTTACATTGAATAATAATTTAACCATTCTAATACGGAGTTTCGTTCCACTACATTTTCAAAATTCGATCTGTTACGAAAGGACCGGGTATGAAAAATAATTTTTAATTATTGAATATTATTAACTATTTTGGCAGATAAGTTCCCCAGTTTACTTAAAATATTACATTTTCATTGTAAAAATATGAATTTCAATTATAAATTTATTTAAGGATTTAATAAGCATTTCTGTTTTCATATTTCGCAACATGTATACTTCTTCTCCAAAAAAATGAATTATGTGTTTCTGTTTAGTATATCATGGTTCTATTTGCTCTTTAACTAAATAATAATAATAATAATAATAATAATAATAATAATAATGTTTTATTTATTCTGGCAGAGTTAAGGCCATAATGCCTTCTCTTCCACTCAACCAGCACAAATTACAAGTGTATATTTGACATCATCATCATCATAGTACATTCACGAATTTAGGCCATTTGTTGACCTGTTTCGGCCTCAAGAGAAACACCATCCAGAAGTCTTTTGAGTGGACGTCCTGGTCTTCTTCTTCCTGCAGGTTGATATCTTAACATTAGTTTGGGTATTCTGTGATCTTCCATTCGATGAACATGTTGCATCCATCTTGACTTATAATCAGAAATTTTGTTTTCTAAAGATTCCATGTGTAATTCTTCTAAGATGTCTTCATTTTTTTTGTGATCTAGTAGTGTGTATCCTGCAGTCCTCCGAAGATATCTCATTTCAGCAGATCTAAGTCTCTGTATATCCTTCTGTTTCAACGTCCATACTTCGCTACCATACAAAAGAGTTGGAAGAGCCAGTGTTTTATACACACACACATATATATATATATATATATATATATATATATATATATATATATATATATACTACACTAATTATAAATAATTAAAAATATATTGAATGTTGCAATGGAAATTTTATGAACCAACAATATTTTATGCGATGATAATAATAACAATAATAATACTAATGATAATAAAAATAATAATAATAGTATAAATATGATAAATTATACGAGAAACACCAATTAATATATTATATTAATATTATGTACCTTACACTGGCTAATGATGAAGTCGAGGTTAGAACAAATATAAATTTAGATTTCTTTTAAAATATGTCATGTCCGGCAGCGCCTTATTTCTTGTGGTAGGGAATTCCAGTTGCGAGAAGTGAAGATAGTATATGACATGGAGTGTCATTGTATAACAGTAGCAGTAAAAAAGTATTCATATTTTTAATCATAGATGTAGCTAAATCTATCTGAATTATCTTCCTTTATTTAAGGGTGTAAAATCTTAAACACGACTTCCCTCGGAAGGAAAGTAAAGCCATGGATTCTTCTCGTAGATTTACGGCGTGTGGCGGCTCCGTGGCGCAAGCGCTGGGGACCTGAGATCGAGTCTCGGTCCCTCCATGTGGGTTTTATGGTGGACGAAACGGAGCTTGGGCAGGGTTTTCTCCCGTCTTCCCCTGATACAATTTCATTCCACCACTTTTTCTATTCTCATCCATTTAATTTCGTTCATCTGCCCCTTTGAAGGTGCGTCAGACGTGGTCGGCCGGCACCCTTCCTTGTCATTCACAGACCTCTATATATAAGGGTTCATCTCATCTCGTCCCGAACCTGAGTTGGACACGAGTTGAGGATATTATTATTTAAAAAAAGCCGTCACCACTGTGGTCACGCATCGGGCCCGGTACCATCCCCGGTCGGTACAGGTTTCCTGGGTGAGGTTTTTTTTCTGGTTTTTTCCTCATTTGTAAGACAAATGTCAGGCCGGCACCCTCTATATAAGGGGCTTCGTCTCATCTCATCCTTCGACCCTGAGTTGGACACGAGTTGAGGATATTACCAGAAATAATTATCAAATAAACTTATATTCTGATTTATATATTTATTTTAATAATTCGTTTTATTACTATTGAGCCAGGTAGCTTTGGTGACAAAACGTTTGGGCGAAACCTGGGTTTGATCAGTCTCACATAAAAAGTAATATTAAAAATGCCGGGACTGAATAATGCAAGTTGTTTTTGCACTAGATACACTATTTCAAGCCTCCCTTGACAACATGGTACTCAAGAGATGACGTCATGATATTTCCTAGAATTATTTTTTAATACAACGTAATCTGTCGGTGGTAACTGTTAATTATAAGGGTTTCAGGTAAAAAAGAAGTAGATTTAGCTTATCAAATGCGAAACTATCCAGTCTTAAAACCCAATCATTCTACAATAACTCTCTGTCTCTCCTATCATTTGTAATGGTCTCATCCTTTTCGTTAATTTGCTTGAGGTTATTGTTCAAATGAAAAAAACAAAAGAAAGGAAGCAGAGTAGGATGTGGTTTATACGAAGAAATACATATCACGTGATAAGTATAACTTTTATACTCATGTCCTGTCTTACTGTTCGTTGTCTCTATAAAATTGGAGTAAATTCGACCGGCGCTTAGGGATAGCGATCTCTTCTTCTTGTATTGTATGTACTATGGCGTAGCCCATTGTTGCGTCCTTTGTTAGGAGTTGCAAGACCATCTAACAGGCAACTAAGATATTACTAGGACGTTGAGGTCGGTAAATTTGGTGTTAGAGGCCTTTTTTATTCAGGCTTAAGGATCTTCAGACTCGGGACCTACGGAGGACTTGCTCCTTGGATTTATCCGTCTTAAAAAAACTTCATCGACCTCAGCCGGGCTTGAACCCGCGACCCTCGGGACCAGAGGCAAGGAGCATAACCACTAGTCCACCTCGGCGGACTCTTCTTCTTCTATTACTGTATAAGAAACGTGGTTCCTTGCATCGATGTCCCCATTGATCTCCATGGCTATTGCCATATAAAAGAATCCAGAAGTGTGAGATCAACCGAACGAACGAGCTGGCAATTGGATGGAGTACTTTCCTTCAAATTAACCATTAGGAAATCTCATTGTGATTTTATAGAAATATAACGAGAGTTGTTTACTCTTTTCCAAACTTCGTGCCAACAATTGTCCTTGAATGAGGCAGCTATTTATAAAAATTAAGGTTCACTCTTCAAATGTGTTAGTGACATACAAATAATTGTGTTCAGTGGTTCCATATACCAAAATACTTTACCTCTTGCCATTTACACTAAAAATATCTAGGTTCCTCGGTACATTGAATGTTGTTCTAGTAGCATTTATTATCTTCCTTAACTGCCTCTGTGGTGTAACAGCATGTCTGACTGGGATATCAAGATATGGATTCGACTCCTGGCTGTACCATAGAACATTTTCTTTGAGCGTGTAACCATTCAACCTTGTAAGGACAACTGATACAATCCATCCATTCATCCATAGTAATTCTGCCCGAGGGCAGGTCCTTCGCTGCAATCATAGCATTTTCATGCTGTGCTTGCAGCTTTACTAGGGAATTGTAGGTGTGGTAGCTTCCCGTTGCTTTCCACACCGCTGAAGGATGATTTATGATGATGATGATAATGATAAGGATGATGATGGCCATATGATTTCGGGGACCGTTCGGGCCTTAAAGTTTTCCTGACATTTGTCTTACAGGTGAGGAAAAATACCGATAAAAACCTCACCCAGAAAAACTGCCCCGACCGAGGATCGAACCCACGCCCGCTGTGTGACAAGGCAGCACGCTACCTCGAGACCACAGCGGTGGACAACTGATACAATAAGTAACAAAATCTGGTAAAAAGAATTAACTGAGATTGAAGGATTACATCATATCAACCACATGATTCCCTAACTACATTCTGCTATATAGTCAGTGATAGTAACTAAATAATCGGCCTTCCAGTGGCGGATCCTGCCTAAACTGGTTTGGAGTTTAACTATACTATTGTTAAAATTGGAGGTCGAAGAGGTAGTAGCCTCTGCCCGCTCCTGGAATTTCCTTCCTCAAGATATCAGGGGTTGTTGCACACTTGGTACTTTTAAGTAACGCTTATACAATTACCTGTTGTTAAATAATTAATTTTTCTCAACAGTTAAATTTATTACCGGTATATGTCATTAATAGTTTTTTTCTCGTTCTTTCTATCTTGTACATTTTATATTTCATTCATTAAATCTAGATTAAATCAAAATATTTTGTAAATAATAATTTTATTGTAGACATACTATTTATTTTTATTGTAATTAGATGTAAGAATTATTTTTGTATTTTTTTAACTTGGTTGAGTGGTAGACAAGGCCTTAAGGCCTTAACTCTGCCAGGTAAAATAAAGTTTATTATTATTATTATTATATTATTATTATTATTATTATTATTATTATTATTATTATTATTATTATTATTTGGCCTCGAGGATGCACATCTTGCTGATGGATGTGCACCACTTAAAAGCTTGAGAAATCCTCTTTAATCCCACCAAGTCCTACACATGCATGTATGTCCATGTTATGGTCCCTGGATAACACTAAGTCATGTGAGGGCAAAGAGCAAGTTCTTGATGCTATACTTGAGACCTATCAGCTAGGGGAGAAAACTTGAACAGAAAATCATTGTCCTACAGGATCACTGGATGGTTGGGCATAGGGCTAGCTACCCTACACTGTAGAATTAAAAACTTTGCTAAGAAGCCCGAAGAATCAGATAAGAGGGTTCTGAGGGAAGCCAGTCTCAAATTGGGCTGTAGTGCAGGCGCTGATGATTCTTAAAATTAGCTTCAAAATGAAATTAATACAATAGCACAAACAAATTGAAAGACTTCAACAAATACTATCAACTAAATACCAAACTTATTGCTCAGAGAAAAAACTAATAATAACAATAATGATAATCATGTACCTTGTCGTGGCGGAGTGGCTTGCGTGCTTAAATGATCCTGAGAGCTATGCCGGCGGTAGCATTGTTGCCGATAGGGTTACCCATGCTGGACTGGTCGAAGGTGATAAGTCAGATGAAAAAAAATTCCTTGATCAAAAGAGTGACCATCTTTCACCGTAAAAAATACAACCGTCAAGAAATGCGGACATGGGTTCAACTGGGGTGTAAAATTTTCCGGAGGTCAAATAGTCCCCCATTCGGTTCTCCGGGCGGGGACTACTTCAGGGAACCCATGCCAAAGGCTCAAAACACAGGGACATGTTCCTAGGAACATGGAATGTTAGGACTTTATACAATAGCGGGGCATAGAGATATTAACGCGGGAATTAGATAACTCGCCCTTGGATATTGTCGCTTTACAGGACGTTAGGTGGCCAGGAGAAGGTAGTCAGGAATCAGGAAGCTTTGCATTATACTATGGGGGAGCAGAAAGACCTGCATTTGGAATGGGTTGTTTAGTCAGTAGGAGGATCCTATCCCCTATCCGAGATATTAAATTTGTTAGTGATACGATATCATACATAATTCTAAAGGGTAAACAACATGATGTTATGATTGTAAATGTACATGCCCCCACAGAAGATAAAGATGACAAGATCAAGGATGAGTTCTATGAAGAATTAGAATGCTTATTTGATAGCATTTCACGATATCATATGAAAATTGTCTTAGGAGATTTTAATGCAAAAAGTGGGACGGGAAGATATAATCAAATCAACAATAGGCAAATTCAGTCTTCATGAAGATAGTAACGACAACGGTGTTAGATTAGTTACATTTGCCACATCAAAGAATCTCATTGTTAAGAGCACAACATTTCAGCATAAGGATATTCATAAATACACCTGGCCGTCCCCAGATGGAGAAACTCGGGACCAGATAGATCATGTATTAGTGGATAAACGCTGGCACAGTAGCATCATCGATGTTAGATCAGTTAGAGGGACAGACTGCAATTCGGATCATCATCAGATCAGAGTGAAAATCAGACAACGGCTAAATGAGAGGAACAAACGCTAAAAATGATTCTGTAAAATTTGAATTAAAAAACTTGATAAAATGATGAAATGCGGCAAGAATGCCAAATAAAAATTGCTAATAGATTTGAAGTACTGGAATCTTCAGATGACAATGTGGGAAACGAAGAAGAAACTGATATAAATAAAGAATGGGAGGTTATAAGAGATACTATTAAATTGTCAGCATCAGAAAGCATTGGTTGTTTAAAAAAGAGGCAAAACAAGAAATGGTTTGATGAGGAATGTGCCGACATTGTCAAGAAAAGAAAGCTAGCAAAAATGAAATTGTTACACGAGCCAAATGAGGTAAATTTAGAGCAATTGGGTAGTATTAGATGGGAAACCACCATATTACTAAAGAGTAAAAAGAGGGAACATCTTAGAGAGAAGATTAATGATCTTGAAATAAATGCAAAAAATAGGAACATTAGAGAATTTTATCAGGGAATTAGGATAGAGAAGAAATGGTTTCAGACTAGAACAAACATAATTCGGAATGAAAATGGGAAAATGATTGCAGATTCTAGGAGTATATTAAATAGATGGAAAAGTTACTTTAATCAGCTATTAAATGTACATACAGAACAGGACATTGAGGAGGATAATTTACAGACAGCAGAAATGCTAGTCACAGAACCAAGTGCATTAGAGGTTGAAATGGCGATAGAAAAATTGAAGATATATAAAGCATCAGGTTCAGATGAGATCCCAGCAGAACTGATAAAATCAGGGGGAGAAAAATTGATGCACAAGATACGCTGGTTGCTTAGTATGATTTGGAAAAATGAAGCTTTCCAGATGAATGGAAAGAATCAATTATCGTACCAATTTATTGTATTGTATTGTATTGTAAGCCTATGTTTTCCCTTTACAGAGATTTAGGCGCTCTCCCCCTACAGGGAAGAATTTGAACCATACTAATTTAGTTACACTTGTTTTCGTATACGTTTTTGAGTGGTACGTGGTCAGCATTCCGCCTCATACTGACATGTAGGAAACCAAGGTAGTACTAGGACGGGAAAATTCGGTAAATTTTGCTTAGAGGCCTTTTCATTCAGGCTTAAGGATTTTTACGAGCCTGAAAATCTTCAGACTCGGGACCCACGGCTTAAAGTCCCTCCCGGAGGACTTGCTCCTTGAATTTTTCCGTCCTAAAAAATCCATCGACCGGTGATCGAAGCCAGGCCCGCTGCGTGACAAAGCAACACGCTACCTCGAGACCACAACAGTGGAGTAGAGTTGTTTAAAGGACTGATTCTAAAACAAACTTATTACAGTTATTTAATAACATATGGCAATCTCAAAGAAATCCTTAAGAATGACAGATAGGCATAGTTGTAAATACACATTAAAAAGGCTCAAAAAATAAGTGTGGAAATTACAAATGGATAACACTATTATGCACTGCATCTAAATTATATGGAAATATATTAAAAAACAGATTGGATCAATATGCTGAAACATTATTACATGAAGAACAATGTGGTTTTGAATAGGCAGGAGCACAATTGACACAATATTTACATTAAACCAGATTACTGAGAAAAGAAGAGAATTTAACCTCCTGACATTCCTATTATCTATAGACTTTGAAAAAACCTATGATAATATAAACTGAAATACACTGTGGCAAATTTTAAAAGAAGAAGAAATGCCCAATTCATTAATTAGAGGCATCCAAAGTCTTTATGTTAATTCAAAAATAAAAAATAACTTAGAAGGATAAAATCTCAGAGGAGATATTAGTGAATAATGGAGTGAGGCAAGACTGTGGCCTCTCACCAGTATTATTTAATATGTACATTAATAGAAAAATAAAGTCTGTCCCCCACCAAAGTCCTCCAACTTTTCACACCCAATCTTTTTCCATACCCAGGTCTTGCATTAGGGATTCCATCCTTGTTCCGAGGCTATTGTATGAGCTTCTCAACAATGCATTTTTCATGGATGTGGGGGTGTCTACAATAGATTGCCTGTGGGCCTTTATCACAAACCGCGATGCTCGTATTTGGGCTGTTGTAATGTGCATGTGGTGTCCAGCATGTGTGGAGTGGTTAGTGCAACTTCTATCCATTAGATGTCTACTTCACGAGCCGGCATCCCTATCTGTGATAAATGTACACTTTTCAAGCCAAAGCAAGAAGCTCAAGGCTTGAGAAATGCTTTGACATTCTTATTCGTCTTGTCTCACTCTCATTCTTTCAAGAAACGAATATTGATGAAAATTGTATTATCACTATCTAAGATAATGGTGGACTTTTACTGACAATTAATAACACTTTATCGGCATTACAGTAATTATATTAACATTTTCGACTGTATATTGGTATATTGTATATTAGTTCAGTTTATATAAAAAAATAATTAACACAATACATTCCATAAAATATTTATAAGATAACATTGCAGGAAAGCATCAGTTTTAATGAGTTGTATTTCATTTAGCACAGAATAATATTTTATAATACTTTATTTATTTACTTGTGCCTACATGTTGCCTACTATACTGAATTTATGCTGTCGTATGATTCTTGCAATCCTAATTTTAGACTTAACAATGTTATCTCAAAACCATATTTTGCAATTAGATCTAGGGCTTTTATAGGTCTACTGTAAATGACATGGATTCTACATATGTTACAAATATGAAATTTTTAATGTTATGTTTATATAGTTTAGATCCATTTGAACATAATCATTAAAGGTAGTAACCTAACCTTAAAGGATTACTAGATACCGAAAGTGGAATACATTAGGGACTAATTAACTGAGGTTTATGTCAGCACACAAAGACACTGAAATTAATGCAGGACAATCCAATTGGTATTCAAAAATATTCCCATGAATGAAATAAAAACATTCCATATATTATATACCAGACTTGCATCTTTTTATTTGATTTTTCTTCTATTTCTTAATATTTTAATTATTAATCATTGATAATAAAATTGATACATATTACTCTCAAATAAGATAAACAATAGTCAAATGTGTATTCTTTTATTATTACCTTATATATTATTGTTATTTTCTTATTTTGGTAACTATAATGGAAAATATTTTAGAAGAAATTCTAAAAGTAATGTACCTTACCATTACAATATACAGAACAAGAATCATATTGACGATTTTATTATTAATTTAACACTTCTCATTGAAGGATAAATTATATTTGAAGAGAAAAATTTTCGCCTAGACCGGGACTCGAACCCGGGACCCTTGGCTTTCCGGGCCAAGTGCTCTACCAACTGAGCTACCCAGGCGAGTTACGATCTAGACGCAAATTTTTCTCTTATGTACATTGTAATTCCCTTGCGCCAAATGCTTGAAACCATAGCTTCTATCTTTGCAAATGGCGGCTTCTTAGTTAAGAAGACATTTATTGGGAATTTAACACTACTTTATAGCCAGTAGGGCTTCTATTGACGATTTTATTATTAATTTAACACTTCTCATTGAAGGATAAATTATATTTGAAGAGAAAAACTTGGCCCGGAAAGCCAAGGGTCCCGGGTTCGAGTCCCGGTCTAGGCGAAAATTTTTCTCTTCAAATATAAGAAACATATTGTTTGTATTCTACATAAAATTAAGTTCTAACTTTTTAAGCAATTTTGAAATATATAATGTACTCTCCTCATTTTAATAATTATGTGTTGAAAGGTATTTTATTTATTTTTTTTGTAAAATGCACCAGGTTTGTCATTTTTACATTTTCTAGTGTTCTCTCTTGACTTGGCATACTTGTAACCCACTTCTGAGGTTGGGGCGCCTGGAAGGACAGGTTATGCTGTCAAGATGATATTATGGGTGATGATGTTAATGGTGCATCAGGAGAATCCTTAATCCTAAACTAAATCTAAGGTATATATGAATTATGTTGATTACGATGGCCATTTCATGTTCTGGGACTGTTTGGGCCTTAAAGTTTCCTGACATTTGTCTTACTGGTGAGAAAAAACCCCAAAGCCAGGAAACTTGTCCTGACCAGGGATCGAACCCAGGCTAGTGCGTGACAAGACAGCACGCTACTTTGAGACCACAGCAGAGGACATTTTATTTTATTTATGTAACATCTGCTATTTAATTTACTACTTTTTATGCCAATTTTCACTGTTTACTATTATTTTCCTTAATATTAACTTAAGTACTATTTTTTTTTAATTTTAACTCCAAGTGTGACAGATCTACAAGGCCTTGGCCTCTCAACCGGCTACTGGCCTCACATCTACATGTGATAATCACATAGATAGATGATCATCTAGCCAATGTAGAGGTGACATGTGGTCAGCATGTCGGGTTCCCCAGCCATTATAGCTGGTCTTCTCAACCTGGAGTCGCTACTTATTGTAGCTACCCAAATGCTCCTGATGCGGGGTGGGCACCGGCCCCAAACCGGCCGAAATTCCATGAGAAAATTTCTTCCCCCATGGGGACTCGAACCAGTACAAGTCCCGTAGCTCTGCACCAAGGCTTCTTGCCTTAACCACGCAGCTATGGCGCAGGTAGATTTAATAATAACTGCAGGTGGAATTTTACATAGTGTTACAGAGAATAATTCAATGACAAACTTTTCATATCGAAATTAACTACAGGTGTTTGTGTTCCATAAAATAAGTGAAATCTGTAGTAAATTGGTGTTGTTAGTTATGAAAACATATCTATAAAATATATTTACTGTAGCGTGATGTCATAGACAAGTATAAATACAAATAATATAATACATATATCATGTCACGTAAGTTGGCCTACTTTAATTATGATTACATTCTCTTTCTCTAGTTCACATGCAGTATTTATAAGCAACTACATCACCAAATGAAGGTTCCAGGCGTTGAGGCTCAAGCCGGTCGGCTTGGAGTGATTTACAAGCCACTTGGCCCATATTTCTCTATTTCAATCAAAAGCTTGCAGGCTGCCATAATTTGGCTCTCAAGCGATCTCTAGTGTCAACCCACACTACAACTCCCAACCTGAAGGACCAGGGTATCTCTTTTCATCTGGGTCATCATCTTTGACCTGTCTGGCACAGGAAGACCTAACTGTGCTGTACTACCGCCAGCGTAGCTCTCAGAGTCATTTGACCACACAAGCCTCACCACTATGTCAAAGTAGAGGTGTGTTAGAATGTATTGGTGTAAGCCAATAGAAAGTAAGATGCTAACTAAATATAAACAAATCTTCAAATTAAGACTTCAGTCCGGTTACCGAGCTCAAAGGAAACCCATAACAATAAAAATAAGCAAATACAAAATATACAATTAAAACCACACTTGGTTGAGTCGACTGGTCTTATCTTTTCCTAAAATTATAGAGGCTATTCATTAACAAACTTTGAGACAAAGAGGTGATAAAACAAAATATTGATTTCTTCAAGATACAGAGATTAAATAAATATTTTTATAGTTATAGAGGAAAAAAAAAATAGTACTGAAATGCCTTAAAGGGAATGATGAGTGGTTTCAAGTAACGGAGGTCTTATAATTGGAGTAATGGAGGATTTTTGGCTTGAAAGGAATGAGGATTTTTTTTTCAAGTTAGAGAGGAATTTGACTTAACAAGGTTTGAGTTATAGAGGTTCTACTGTATTTTAATAATATAAGAATTACAATGCTCAATAAGCAATGGGAAAACTGCAAGAAATTATTTGACTTACCAGATTTACTACCAGAACTTAAATCGACAGTAAGATTATATTAAATTAATGTTGGGAAGTAAACATTATGAGGTATAATCATTCAATTAAATTATTGTAAATCAATGGTAAAGAGAAAATTTTTTGCCTGAACCGGGAATCGAACCCCGAACCTTTAGCTTTCCGTGTTAATGCTCAGACCACTGAGCTAATCCAGGCTTCATTCCCATCCAAGCAAGAATCCTTCCTTTACCTTTACTCTACTGGCCCCACATTCAATTGCAATGAATCATCATTCACAAATACACAATGAATGGCTTCTACCTGATGAAGACATGAAGGGACTCCACACAGCTATAGGATTATTTATTAAATTAATATTGGGAAGCTAAGCTATTACTATGCACGGAAAGCTAAAGGTTCGGGGTTCGATTCCCGGTTCTGGCAAAAAATTTTCTCTTTACCATTGATTTACATTAATTTAATTGTGTTTATTAATGTACTTATTTCTATCATAGTAATAGCTTTAGCTTCTCAATATTAATTTAATAATCATTCAAATTCATCGGAGAACATTTTGTTTAAACAACTCACCTCATAGGATTCATGCTTCCATGATACCGCAGTTTCAAACACAGTCGAGGATGAACACGACTGTGTTTGAAACCGCAGTATCATGGAAGCATGAATCCTATGAGGTGAGTTGTTTAAACAAAATGTTCTCCGATGAATTTTAACTTTAAAATTACTTATAGCTCTAAGAGCTTCTATATGAATTGATATAACTGATTTTCCTTCTTGGATTCTTATAATATTAATCAATATGAAAATCAACATGTTCTTCTCTCAATGAATGAATGAGTCACTTCTCATCTTACCATGAGGTAAGTTTATGTTTTCTTAAATTCATAACAAATTTCAAAAAAAAAATTCAAGAAATTCAATATTACATTAGAACCGATAAATACATTTAGCCTTCGTAATCTATTAATAATAATAAGTAGGTACGGAGCACTCAAAAGAGCATTAAGTTTTAGGTTTTGACTTTCTATTTTGTTATTTGTCTTTTATCAGTTCATTCATCGATCCCATCCATCTTCTGCATTCTTTGTCATGGTATCACTCGCATTTTTGTTCACATATCTTGCATTCACATGAGTCACTCAGTTGGTGGAATTTCGTATTTTTACATATTTTATGGTGATATCCATGTGTATGGACTCTTACTTTAAGGGAGGAAAGGAGATTACGAGTATTTGAGAATAAAGTTCTTAGGAAAAATTTTGGACCAAAGAGAGATGAACAGACAGGTAAATGGAGAAGACTGCATGACAGGGAACCACATGGTCTTTATAGGAAGCCAGATATAATAAGAACAGTTAAGTCTCGTAGACTGCGATGGGCAGGACATGTTGCGCATATGGGGAATGAAAGACGTGCATGGAAGCTTCTTGTAGGAAAGCCAGAGAGAAAACGCCCAGTTGGTAGACCAAGAATGAGGTGGGAGAACAACATTAACTATGATTTGAGGGAAGTAGATTATACAGGGAATGATTGGAAAGCATTAGCTCAGGATAGGGATGTATGGAGAGCTTATGTCCGCGCGGCCATGAACCTTCGGGTTCGATAGTGCCAGTGAGTAAGTAAGTAAGATATCCATGTGTTGTAGAGGAAGTTTGATATTTCAGAGTCCCCTTTCAAGGATTATACTGTGATAAAACTTTGTAATCTATTAAAAACCAACAAGAAATTTAACACCTCAGATAGTAAAAATCTGGAATTTATCAAATTAATTGTAAAGACTACAATAAAGTATACATAGGAAAAACAAGATGGAATTTGGACACTCGCACAAAGGAACACTTTGGAATTAAAAATTGTGAAATTGAAAAATCAGCTATTGCAGCATATGATTTGTTGGAGAGTCATAAAATTGAAAAAGAGGCTAAACTTCTAAAACATTTGGAAAACCCTTTAGAATTGACGTTTGGGAGGATATATATATTCAAAATAACAAATTTAGATCCATGAATTTCAAAATTCTTGATGAACAGGACCTGATCTCAAAGTTCATCAAATCAATGCCAGATGACAATGTTATAGATGGAGATTCCAACGAAAATCTGGTAGTCATAATGTTGATTGAAAATGAGAGGAACGTCCTCTTGATAACTGCAGTTTCCTGTTTAAGAAAACATAAACTATGAGGTAAGATAAGAAGTGACTCATTCATTCATTGAATTAAGAACCTCATAAATCATAATGTTTTTTTCCCATATTTAACTATGAATTTTCTTCTCTGTCCATCCTTCAGTTTAATTCTAAATATCAGGTGGGTAAGTAAGCAGAGATGTATCCAGATGAGTTGTATCTCTTTACACACCAAGATCTTTTAAAAGAAATCTAAATTTATATTTGCTCTAACCTCGACTTCATTATTACCCAGTATAAGGTATATATATTAATTGGTGTTTCTCTTATAATTTATCATATTTATATTATTATTATTATTATCGTATCATTATTGTTATTACCCTATAAAATGTTGTTTGTACATGAAATTTACTTTGCTATATTTATTGTATATTTAACTGTTTATAATTAGTATAGTTTATATCTATATTTGTCAAATGTTTATTTGTATTTGTGCTGGTTGAGTGGAAGAGAGGGCCTTATGGCCTTAACTCTGCCAGAATAAATAAAGTATTATTATTATTATTATTATTATTATTATTATTATTATTATTATTATTATTATTATTATTATTATTATTATACCAAAATTGTGATTTACCACAAAATTCACAATGAAATATTTTCATCACTACTTGACAAAACACAATACCCCTCCATTATAAGATCCAAATTCTTTTTGTGCCACTGAAAAAAAAAATCTTCCTTCATAGATAACTCACTGTTCACCGTTTTGGAGATATCTCTAGTTACACACCCATCTAAGAAATACTGGAGTGAAAAAAAAAAAGGCTAATATTAGTTACTAACGTCTTTGGTTAAGTCCGTCCGAGTTTCCATTGTGAAGAATACGAGTAATGTATTTTCCTCTGATCGTGGTACCAACGCTATGCAGAGTAGACCATTGGTGGGGCTGCCACCTTGAAGCTTTAGGTCCAGCTCCTGGATGTACTAACCCCATCTAGAGGGTTGCCACTTCCACCAACCTATTAAAAATTAGTTGTCGTTGTGGACTTTACTCTTGTTTCCCCGAGCATGGGTCTCTTATCATCCCAGAGAAAGGACCCCCTCTTCCCATCAGTTCTCCAACCCAAATCGCCGAAGGAATTCTATACCACAAAAAGAAAAGAAAAGGAAGATCCTGTAGTGATAATTTGTTTATTATAAAGAGACTAATTGAAAAGAGAAGAGAATTTAACCTGCCAACATATTTGTTGTTCATTGATTTTGAAAAGGCCTTTGACAGAGTAAATAGATCTAAATTATGGGAAATAATGAAGGAACGAGGATATCGACACCATCTAATAAAATCAGTCCAAGGCTTATATGTAGAAACTAAAGTAGTGATAAAAACTGATGGAAAAAGGTCAGAAGAAATTTAATAAATCAAGGAGTTAGACAACGGTGTAGTCTATCGCCCACTCTTTTTAATATATATATACATATATCGACGACATTATGAAACAATGGAAAATTATAATGGACAAAGGCCTTAGATTGAACAATAACACAAGTATTAATAACTTGATTTTTGCTGATGATTTGGTCTTACTACACCAAGATGAAGATCTGTTACAATTGTCTGCTTACAAACTAAATGCAATATGTAGCGATTTTAATTTGAAAGTTTCAATAAGTAAAACAAAAGTAATGGCATTTTGTGGAAGAAATACTCTGCGTGCAAAAATAGTAATTAGAGACGAAATTATTGAACAAGTATCCCACTTTAAATATTTAGGATGTGACATCAGCTATGGGTATGATAAAGATATTGAACACAAAACACATCAGTTTCAAGCTATTTGTGGTACAATAAATAGAACATTGAATAACAAAGCCCATAAACAAACAAAATTAAAATTTTATAAAACAATGGCTGTCCCTGTCCTTTTGTATGGGAGTGAATCTTGGATTACCACTACCAAACAAGAAAGTGAAATCCAAGCAGCCGAGATGAAATTTTTAAGAAGAGTAAAAGGCTGCACTAGAATGGACCAGATAAGAAACGGGGATAGCCATGAAGAACTGCAGATCTACTCCATAAAAGAAAATATATTTAACAACAAGATACAGTGGAAAGAACATGTAGAAAGAATGGAAGAAAGTAGATTACCAAATAAAATCTTCCATTATTTTCCAAGAGGAAGAAGAGATGTCAGACGTCCTCGGAAGAGATGGTCTTAGATCTATTAGTGAAGACGGAACAGGCAACTCTTGCCTAAACCAGGAAGTGAAGAAGAAGAAGATTAGTTACTAACCAACCATATTTACTAATTAAATTATAAAATGGTTACCTAAAAGATCCAGCTCCTCAACCTAATAATTATTAAGTTTAGGAGACGGACCATTTTATTAATGTTGTGTATTTACTAAATTATAAATGTATTATTTTGTGTGTGTTCCAATGCTACTCACTAAAGTTTTCATTCTCTGGTTTCCTTGGTAGGTGAATAGACAGCATTAATGTGGTCTATTTGTACGCTATTTTGTTAGAGCACTTTATGTAGATAATGTTACATGTATTGTGTACAGAGGGAATATTGTGTATGCAGTAGTGTGTTGTATGAGGTATAACTGAACATAAAAGAGAAGGTGTAACACAGTGCTGCCACATATCCTCAAAAACAACACCAGAGACAGCCAGGGTTAATGTCTCCATCTAATCGCTGTCAACAGTACCACACATGTATTCATGTATTGTGCAATGGTTTGGAATTTAATCCAAGCATCTAATGCACAATCTAGTTATTAAAATTTGTACCGAAACAGCTGTCACTGAATTATATAATAAATATGAAAATCAAATAAAACTACGTTTTATTTTTATTTAATTAATAAATATGGATTTTCATCAAGTAAACACCAACTCTATTGATTAAAAAATATGAGATGAGTCAAAATCCCTAACTCATGATAATTAAAAGAAAAACTTGATAGTGTTACTTCCTTCAAATATTACATAGTATTAGTAATTTTATACATTTTTGCTTGTGGATACATTAGTATCAGAAGAAGTTATATTGGATTAGAATTCAAAGATAGCCTGGTGCAAAATTAGATCAGAAGATCTGTAATAAAATTTTCTTTTACAGAAGTGTGAAGATGAAAAGGAAACAACCAATTGATAAGAAAACTAAAATTTCTCAGCATGATCAATTAAATAACACTGTAGAAGATTTTCAATTACAGACTCAAAGTGAATTTGAAAGAGTTTCACAAATAACCAAGAAAGATAATGAAAATCAAGAATTGCCAACAACAAGGTAAGTGAAATTATTCTGTTTGTACTTCAGAAACTCAATATAACATATAATATTTCTTTGTAGTCTGACATACATCCCAGGAGTCCTTGATTCAATTTCAGTCTATAGCATAAAATGGTTTTTATATGAAGCCAGATATAATAAGAACTGTTACACGTGGGCAGTTAAGCCCAGCCGTAACGTAGCATAAAAGATCTCTAAGTTTTAAGTGGTCTTTGGCCCGAGCGGTTGGCCTTGGTTTTGGAGTTAAAAAACACAGTAAACCATAAAATAACATTATTTATTAGAATAAACAAAACATAGAGAAATATTAGAACAAAAACATATAAAACAACTTATTAAAACCAGTTAAAATCGCCATATTGAAAAGCATCAAAAGACTAAAAGTGATAAAATTCAGAGAGAGAAAACAATCATTTAAAAGAATCAACTTTGGTCATTATTCTAAGTTATTGGACCCTTAGGTCTTCTTAATTTCATACATTTTCACCAATTAGAATTATTCTTAGTTCTTTGGACCATTTGGTCCTTTAATTAAATTTATGTATAAAAATTACCATTTAAAAGAATGATAATAAAAAGTTATCTTACCCATGTAGAGGCTGCTTTCGTCCCCCAGGAGGACCTTTCGGCCCTCCACAGCGTTCTGCCTTTCCTATCAAAAACCCTGCTTTTTATATTATCTCTACCTTTCACCATTCCCTAAAACTAATGGAAACCCTATTTTCTTACCCAGTCTTTTGTAATATTCCTAGTTCTATCAGGGCCATGTTATATAAGATGTTTATAACTACTTATCTTAATGTGTTTGGGTTATATAAGTTTTCGTAAGAGTGTCCCATTAGGTTGAAACTAACAAAGTTTTTGATATTATATAAGATTTCGTAAGTGTGTCTTCATAGATTGAAAAATATATTGATGTGAAATAGTCATTTTAATATAATTTTTACCCTAGTTTTTTATCTATAAAACACTTGTGTATATTTTGATTGAGACTTCAATCCGTATTTTAAGGGTGATTATTTATTCCCTATTTTTTGGTATAATAAAAAGTATCTTGTGTATATGCTTCATCTGTTTTTATAGAATTTTATTATTATGGCAGTTAGGCCCTAGTGTAGGCGTAACAAGAACAGTTAAGTCTCATAGACTGTGATGGGCAGGACATGTGGCATGAATGGGGAATGAAAGACATACCTGGAAGATTTTTGTAGGAAAACCAAAAGGAAAACACCCAGTTAGTGGACCAAGAATGAGGAGGGAGAATAACATTAACTATGATTTGAGGGAAGTAGATTATATGGGGAATGGTTGGAAAACATTAGCTCATGATAGGGATGTATGGAGAGCTTGTGTCCGCGCGGCCATGAACCTACAGATTCGATAGAGCCAGTGAATTAGTTGGTTAGTTTGCATAAAATGTTTTCTTTTAGATATAAGATCTGGAAAGGGATCCTCTCAGCCATATGGGTATAATGGAGTAAACATTCAAAATTAGAAAATGTAACTGAGGTAGAGATATTGCATCATAGTAACCTGAACTGTCATACCATGATGCAAGTAACACTTCTCTTGTCCTTGACATTTTTTGTAGATGGCATGCTAAGAATTTATTTATTTTATTTAGTGCACAATGTATCTATTATAAAGTTTCATCACTTCACTTCCTTGTTTCAAGATTCAAATTTTATATTAAAATGTTTAATCCCACTAGGCATCAAACCCAAATCTGCATTTCAGGATGAAGACCCTAGCAGACATCCAGAAATACTCTATGTATAAAATGTGAATACAGTGTTGTATATTTGTAGCAGTGTCCACCGCTGTGGTCTCGAGGTAGCGTGCTGCCTTGTCACGCAGCAGGCCTGGGTTCGATCCCCGATCGGAACAGTTTCCTGGGCGAGGTTTTTATTGGGGTTTTTTCCTCACCTGTAAGACTAATATCAGGAAACTTTAAGGCCCAAATGGTCCCCGAACATCATATGGTCATCGCAATCATTATCATTAATATTTATTTTAGATTAAGCTTAGGATTAAGGACTCTCCTGGCGCACCACTATCATCACCATCACCCATCATATCATCAGGGCAACGTAACCCTGCCTTCCAGGCGCCCCAACCTCAGAAGTAGGCTACAATTACGCCAATGCCAGGAGACAACACCAGAAATGTCCAAAAAGGACAAACCTGGGGCATTAAGATAATATATTTGTAGCAATACAATCAATTTCAGTGTGTGACCACATGCTACATACTGTTATTCCTAAAAAGTTTGACCCTTAAATATATAATACTAGCGGATCCGGCAGACGTTGTCCTGCCCGAACATTTAATTCTCGTGCCATGGCCGGACGATAAAAATATGTTACTTTGTTACCATAAAATTCACTAATTAATAAGTTCGCTAGAAAATTATTCACTGCCATATGCTCAAGAAGCGTGCATTATCACGTCATGTTGTTGTCGCGCGGAATATGTCGGTAATGTAGATGTCTACACATCTGACATAAAAAATCCCATAACCCGATCGCAGCGCCACCTACTGGGTCCAATTGTGAATCTAAATCATTCATGGACCCACTCAAACAAACAAAAAAAAATCAATCAAATTGGTCCAGTCCTTTAGGTAGTTTTTAATTTCGAATAAACCTACGCTTCTAATTGTCTGATTTCGCTCATTTTTGGAAAATATCTACCTTGGTTTATTTTAATAGGATATACGGAGTACTAAGTTTCGTTGTGAAACATCGAAAATTGAGACAGCTAGAGCGATTTTTAAATTTTCACTTCATGTGAACTACTTCGCTTAATGGTTTTAGAGGGTACAATTGTGAATCTAAACTATCCAGAGACCTACTCAAATGCCATAACCCGATCGCAGCGCCACCTACCGGGTCCAATTGTGAATCTAAATCATTCATGGACCCACTCAAACAAACAAAAAAAATCAATCAAATTGGTCCAGTCCTTTAGGTAGTTTTTAATTTCGAATAAACCTACGCTTCTAATTGTCTGATTTCGCTCATTTTTGGAAAATATCTACCTTGGTTTATTTTAATAGGATATACGGAGTACTAAGTTTCGTTGTGAAACATCGAAAATTGAGACAGCTAGAGCGATTTTTAAATTTTCACTTCATGTGAACTACTTCACTTAATGGTTTTAGAGGGTACAATTGTGAATCTAAACTATCCAGAGACCTACTCAAATGCCATAACCCGATCGCAGCGCCACCTACCGGGTCCAATTGTGAATCTAAATCATTCATGGACCCACTCAAACAAACAAAAAAAAAATCAATCAAATTGGTCCAGTCCTTTAGGTAGTTTTTAATTTCGAATAAACCTACGCTTCTAATTGTCTGATTTCGCTCATTTTGGAAAATATCTACCTTGGTTTATTTTAATAGGATATACGGAGTGGAGTACTAAGTTTCGTTGTGAAACATCGAAAATTGAGACAGCTAGAGCGATTTTTAAATTTTCACTTCATGTGAACTACTTCACTTAATGGTTTTAGAGGGTACAATTGTGAATCTAAACTATCCAGAGACCTACTCAAATGCCATAACCCGATCGCAGCGCCACCTACCGGGTCCAATTGTGAATCTAAATCATTCATGGACCCACTCAAACAAACAAAAAAAAAATCAATCAAATTGGTCCAGTCCTTTAGGTAGTTTTTAATTTCGAATAAACCTACGCTTCTAATTGTCTGATTTCGCTCATTTTTGGAAAATATCTACCTTGGTTTATTTTAATAGGATATACGGAGTACTAAGTTTCGTTGTGAAACATCGAAAATTGAGACAGCTAGAGCGATTTTTAAATTTTCACTTCATGTGAACTACTTCACTTAATGGTTTTAGAGGGTACAATTGTGAATCTAAACTATCCAGAGACCTACTCAAATGCCATAACCCGACCGCAGCGCCACCTACCGGGTCCAATTGTGAATCTAAATCATTCATGGACCCACTCAAACAAACAAAAAAAATCAATCAAATTGGTCCAGTCCTTTAGGTAGTTTTTATTTCGAATAAACCTACGCTTCTAATTGTCTGATTTCGCTCATTTTGGAAAATATCTACCTTGGTTTATTTTAATAGGATATACGGAGTACTAAGTTTCGTTGTGAAACATCGAAAATTGAGACAGCTAGAGCCATTTTTAAATTTTCACTTCATGTGAACTACTTCGCTTAATGGTTTTAGAGGGTACAATTGTGAATCTAAACTATCCAGAGACCTACTCAAATGCCATAACCGATCGCAGCGCCACCTACCGGGTCCAATTGTGAATCTAAATCATTCATGGACCCACTCAAACAAACAAAAAAAAATCAATCAAATTGGTCCAGTCCTTTAGGTAGTTTTTAATTTCGAATAAACCTACGCTTCTAATTGTCTGATTTCGCTCATTTTTGGAAAATATCTACCTTGGTTTATTTTAATAGGATATACATCGAAAATTGAGACAGCTAGAGCCATTTTTAAATTTTCACCTCATGTGAACTACTTCGCTTAATGGTTTTAGAGGGTACAATTGTGAATCTAAACTATCCAGAGACCTACTCAAATACGCACAAAAATTTCATCAGAATCGCTGCAGTCGTTTAGACAGTTTTTAATTTAGGATTTCAAGTAAACTTCAACTTCTGATTGTCCGATTTCACTCATTTTTTTGACAATACCTACCTTGCTTTATTTTAAAGGGATATACTGAGTTTCGTTGTGAAATATCGAAAATTGTGGCCGTTAGGGCGATTTTTTAACTTTCACTTCAGATGAAATCCTACACCTAATGGTTTTAGAGGATCCAATTGTGAATCTAAACCATCCAGGAACCCATTCAAACACACACAAAAACGTCATCAAAATCGATCCAATCGTATAGGCATTTTTAATTTGGGACCCTCCACTTTTAATCGTTACATTTCGCTCATTTTTACACGCTTTATATTAGCTTGACCTGTATCTATCTATCTATGTGACGGAATTTTTCAACGCGATTTTCACCCACTTAAAATCATCGGATCGACTTGAAACTTTGTATACTTGTAGAGGACCCGTGACAATACAATAATCTCATATTTATTTTCTAAAATCCCGGCCATAATCATCAGAAAAAAAAAAAGTGTTTTTGTATCAATGTAACGGAATCTTTCAACGCGATTTTCACCCACTTAAAATCATCGGATCGACTTGAAACTTTGTATACTTGTAGAGGACCCGTGACAATACAATAATCTCATATTTATTTTCTAAAATCCCGGCCATAATCATCAGAAAAAAAAAAGTGTTTTTGTATCAATGTAACGGAATCTTTCAACGCGATTTTCACCCACTTAGAAACATTGGATTGACTTGAAACTTCGTATACGTGTAGAGGACCCATGACAATACAATAATTTCATATTTATTTTCTAAAATCCTGGCCATAATCATCAGAAAATAAAAAAAAAAGTGTTTTTGTATAAATGTAACGGAATCTTTCAACGCGATTTTCACCCAGTTAGAAACATTGGATCGACTTGAAACTTTGTATACTTGCAGAGGACCCGTGACAATACAATAATTTCGTATTTATTTTCTAAAATCCTGGCCATAATCATCAGAAAATAAAAAAACTGAAAACTGGTATAATAGGTTGCGGACTTGTCGAGTTCCTAGTCAATCGATGTAAGAGCTCAGTTGGTAGAGCAGTGAACTTTTAGTGGTATATAATTTCAGTAATCCATACATCGCTGGTTCAAATCCGGCAGGGAGGGATTTTTTTATAGAAGAGTATTACTTTTAGCTCATACTACAATAGTATCGAATTTAAAGATATTTACATTTTTATCTTATTCTGTAAAATATTAAAACTAAAAAATAAGAAATAAATAATAGTTTTAAAAAACTAAAAGAACACGCTTTATTAGAAAACTAAAAGATGAAAAATAATTTTAATTTCCAGTACACTTGGGATAAAATAAAGTGACCAACAAAAAAAATCATCTCCAACACATATAGAATAAAATTAGAGTTATCAACAAAAAGAAAATAATTTTACCATCAAAAGCGTGGGGTGATTTTTATGATTTTTACATTTTCTTCTTAGAGAGCTTACTTTTACCAATATCTGTTTATTATCAAATATATTAATTTATATAGAGCACCCCACGCTTTTGATGGTAAAATTATTTTCTTTTTGTTGATAACTCTAATTTTATTCTATATGTGTTGGAGATGATTTTTTTTTGTTGGTCACTTTATTTTATCCCAAGTGTACTGGAAATTAAAATTATTTTTCATCTTTTAGTTTTCTAATAAAGCGTGTTCTTTTAGTTTTTTAAAACTATTATTTATTTAATAATATCCACCTCGGTTTATATTAATAGGATATACTGAGTTCCGTTGCAAAACATCGAAACATGTGACCCCTAGAGCGATTTTTAAATTTTCACTTCAGGTGTGAAGAGAGAAGATTGCCAAGTCTACTGATGCTCCAGCATGTGCTATTCTTCTTGCTAAAGGAGGGTAGACAGTTTGAGCTCCTACACCTAATGGTTTTAGAGGGTCGAATTGTAAATCTAAACCATCCAGGGACCCAATCAAACACAAACATTTTCATCAAAATCTAGTCGCTTAGGTAAATTTTAATTTCGCATTTCAAGTAAACCTCCACTTGTAATTTTCGGATTTCGCTCACTTTTGGACAATAACTACCTCGGTTTATTTATAATGGTAGCATATATACTGAGTTTCGTTGTGAAAACGATGAAAAATGTGACCGTTTGAGCGGTTACCGAAAAGGTTCAATTTTTGGAAGAAGAAGAAGAAGAAGATATATATATTATGAAATGGTGATGAATGTGGAAAAATGTATTTCATTTAGTACTAGGGAATACCCGACGTGCGCTGCTACGCCTAAATAAATTAAATATTGAGGGGTAATTAATTATACACTGCGACGAACTAAACATGGCGGTCGCAAGAGTAAATTTTTAATTTCAAATTTCAGATAAACCTCCACTTCTAAAGGTCGGATTTCTCTGATTTTTGGATAATACATACCTCGGCGGTTTATTTTGATAGAATATTCCGAGTTTTGTTGTGAAACTTCGAAAATTGCGATTGCTAGAGCGATTTTAAAATTTTAATTTCAGGTCTACTCCTACGCCTAATGATTTTAGAACATAATAATGGCTAACACTCGTCGCATCTGAAACCCTGTATATACAAATTTTCACGAAGATCGGTTGAGTATAGAAGATTTCACAATTAAATTCTGAAAAAAAATGTGTAATTATAGTTAGAACTCCACACATCTCACGTAATTGTGTTTATAGAAGAAAAAATGTGTGGTTAATACTAGCAAAAAACTTCATACGTCCCTATTAGTACTTTATATACAATCAAACATACTTTCTGATTGAAGAATGTAACAAGTAGATTTTTATATGTTATCTCAATGTTGACGATTTTATTATTCATTTAACATTTCTCATTGAGGGATAAATTTTTCTCTTCAAATATATCTCAAAGTTGTTACTTTTTTGCCGGCCTAGAAATGAATTTTACTTTTTTATATATCTATCCATCAGCCACGGTGGACTAGTGGTTATGCTCCTTGCCTCTGGTCCCGAGGGTCGCGGGTTCAAACCTGGTCGGGGTCATTGCATTTTTTAGGATGGAAAAATCCAAGGAGCAAGTCCTTTGGGAGGGATTTTAAGCCGTGGGTCCCGAGTCTGAAGATTTTCAGACTCCTAAAAGATCCTTAGGCCTGGATAAAAAGGCCTCTAAGCAAAATTTACCGAATTTTCCCGTCCCAGTACTACCTTGGTTTCCTAGATGTCAGTATAAGGCAGAATGCTGACCACGGACCACTCCAATGACATCTATACAAAAACAAGTGTAACTAATTAGTATGGTTCAATTTCTTCCCTCTTGGGGGAGAGCGCCTAAATCTTGTTGAGGGAAACAAGGGTTTACAAGACAAGATATATCTATCCTTAGATTTTCCTGCCATCAGCTTGGAACTGAGTACTTCACAATGTTTTTAAATTTTAGAATAGACAAATGTGAAACACATTTTATTTATTACTTATTACAACACTGCATTTTTATCACCATGAAGACCAAATATCTAAAAGTCACAAAATAATTACATATATCACGTACTATAATTCAATTTAATTTATTTTAGCAATTAAATAAGTCCCTCAGGGGTCCTCATCTAGGGGATATGTGGATGGCGACCTCAAGGTGCCCAAGCTGAGCAAAACATTTCTTCCACTTACTTGTGTTTTGCACTCTTTTAACTTTACTATCTAACCTCTATTGGTTAACTCTTGTTTTTTTCAACTCTGATGCTATTAGGGCATCCGAGGGCTAGGGAGTCTTTCCTTTCTTCCATTTCTTCTTTCCTTTATTTTCTTTTCTTCTCCAGAAAAGCCTGACCAGAGGCTATAATATGGCAGCCCCATCACTGGTCTTGCCTTCCTTTGGCCAGCAACCAATCGAAAGGACTATTATTATGCTTTCAATTCTTAAACGAGAATTTCCCGGAAGGATCAAAACGCTGGAGGGAAAATTTTCTATAGGATCGTAACAGACCTTGGCCTAATACTTGGAAGGAAGAAGAAGAAGAAGAGAATTAATTGAAGTAGAGTTTCAGTATAACAAAAATTTAAGTACTATTTCTATGTACCAAAAAATTAATGTACATAACTAGTACAAAAGTGTTTTGGATAATAATTTCAAAATTCTGGACTTCCTTATCCTCCTCCATGAACATTTCTCTCATGTGCAAAAGTTTCACTTTTTATACTAGTTATGAAAATATCTATTCTAAATACCCACACAATATTAATTATGTTTGTTCTTATCTGTTACAGAAAAAAGAATCCCACAACTCAAAATAAAATACTGAAGCAAATTTGTACCAAGTGTAGGAGGAGATTCATGTTTAAACACAATTGTAAAGCAACTAAAACAACACATTTAGAATTTTCAGATAAGTAAGTGATCATACTGCACTGTCAAAATTCAACTCAGATAATATAGAAATTTGATTCTAGGCTTAAATATAGCTTTTTGCAAAATTTACCGAATTTTCCCGTCCCAGTACTACCTTGGTTTCCTAGATGTCAGTATAAGGCAGAATGCTGACCACGGACCACTCCAATGACATCTATACAAAAAAACAAGTGTAACTAATTAGTATGGTTCAATTTCTTCCCTCTTGGGGGAGAGCATTAAGCAAAATTTACTGAATTTTCCCGTCCCAGTACTACCTTGGTTTCCTAGATGTCAGTATAAGGCAAAATGCTGACCATGGACCACTCCAATGACATCTATACAAAAACAAGTGTAACTAATTAGTATGGTTCAATTTCTTCCCTCTTGCGGGAGAGCGCCTAAATCTTGTTGAGGGAAACAAGAGCTTACAAGACAAGATATATCTTTCCTTAGATTTTCCTGGCATCAGCTTGGAACTGAGTACTTCACAATGTTTTTAAATTTTAGAATAGACAAATGTGAAACACATTTTATTTATTACTTATTACAACACTGCATTTTTATCACCATGAAGACCAAATATCTAAAAGTCACAAAATAATTACATATATCACGTACTATAATTCAATTTAATTTATTTTAGCAATTAAATAAGTCCCTCAGGGGTCCTCATCTAGGGGATATGTGGATGGCGACCTCAAGGTGCCCAAGCTGAGCAAAACATTTCTTCCACTTACTTGTGTTTTGCACTCTTTTAACTTTACTATCTAACCTCTATTGGTTAACTCTTGTTTTTTTCAACTCTGACGCTATTAGGGCATCCGAGGGCTAGGGAGTCTTTCCTTTCTTCCATTTCTTCTTTCCTTTATTTTCTTTTCTTCTCCAGAAAAGCCTGACCAGAGGCTATAAGATGGCAGCCCCATCACTGGTCTTGCCTTCCTTTGGCCAGCAACCAATCGAAGGGACTATTATTATGCTTTCAATTCTTATACGAGAATTTCCCGGAAGGATCAAAACGCTGGAGGGAAAATTTTCTATAGGATCGTAACAGGCCTTGGCCTAATACTTGGAAGGAAGAAGAAGAAGGGAATTAATTGAAGTAGAGTTTCAGTATAACAAAAATTTAAGTACTATTTCTATGTACCAAAAAATTAATGTACATAACTAGTACAAAAGTGTTTTGGATAATAATTTCAAAATTCTGGACTTCCTTATCCTCCTCCATGAACATTTCTCTCATGTGCAAAAGTTTCACTTTTTATACTAGTTATGAAAATATCTATTCTAAATACCCACACAATATTAATTATGTTTGTTTTTATCTGTTACAGAAAAAAGAATCCCACAACTCAAAATAAAATACTGAAGCAAATTTGTACCAAGTGTAGGAGGAGATTCATGTTTAAACACAATTGTAAAGCAACTAAAACAACACATTTAGAATTTTCAAATAAGTAAGTGATCATACTGCACTGTCAAAATTCAACTCAGATAATATAGAAATTTGATTCTAGGCTTAAATATAGCTTTTTGCAAAATTTACCGAATTTTCCCGTCCCAGTACTACCTTGGTTTCCTAGATGTCAGTATAAGGCAGAATGCTGACCACGGACCACTCCAATGACATCTATACAAAAAAACAAGTGTAACTAATTAGTATGGTTCAATTTCTTCCCTCTTGGGGGAGAGCGCCTAAATATTGTTGAGGGAAACAAGGGCTTACAAGACAAGATATATCTATCCTTAGATTTTCCTGGCATCAGCTTGGAACTGAGTACTTCACAATGTTTTTAAATTTTAGAATAGACAAATGTGAAACACATTTTATTTATTACTTATTACAACACTGCATTTTTATCACCATGAAGACCAAATATCTAAAAGTCACAAAATAATTACATATATCACGTACTATAATTCAATTTAATTTATTTTAGCAATTAAATAAGTCCCTCAGGGGTCCTCATCTAGGGGATATGTGGATGGCGACCACAAGGTGCCCAAGCTGAGCAAAACATTTCTTCCACTTACTTGTGTTTTGCACTCTTTTAAACTTTACTATCTAACCTCTATTGGTTAACTCTTGTTTTTTTCAACTCTGACGCTATTAGGGCATCCGAGGGCTAGGGAGTCTTTCCTTTCTTCCATTTCTTCTTTCCTTTATTTTCTTTTCTTCTCCAGAAAAGCCTGACCAGAGGCTATAAGATGGCAGCCCCATCACTGGTCTTGCCTTCCTTTGGCCAGCAACCAATCGAAGGGACTATTATTATGCTTTCAATTCTTATATGAGAATTTCCCGGAAGGATCAAAACGCTGGAGGGAAAATTTTCTATAGGATCGTAACAGGCCTTGGCCTAATACTTGGAAGGAAGGAAGAAGAAGAGAATTAATTGAAGTAGAGTTTCAGTATAACAAAAATTTAAGTACTATTTCTATGTACCAAAAAATTAATGTACATAACTAGTACAAAAGTGTTTTGGATAATAATTTCAAAATTCTGGACTTCCTTATCCTCCTCCATGAACATTTCTCTCAGGTGCAAAAGTTTCACTTTTTATACTAGTTATGAAAATATCTATTCTAAATACCCACACAATATTAATTATGTTTTTTTTATCTGTTACAGAAAAAAGAATCCCACAACTCAAAATAAAATACTGAAGCAAATTTGTACCAAGTGTAGGAGGAGATTCATGTTTAAACACAATTGTAAAGCAACTAAAACAACACATTTAGAATTTTCAGATAAGTAAGTGATCATACTGCACTGTCAAAATTCAACTCAGATAATAAAGACATTTGATTCTAGGCTTAAATATAGCTTTTTTTGTGTGAAAAAAATTTCGAAGTAGCTTACAGAGATTGGGAGATTTGAAATATTAAAAAAGAAAATAATTAAATCATTACTTCCTCTCATGTAGCAAGTATAAGGCCAATATTCAAGAAACAAGGTCTCTAGGCCATGCCATTTGTGTCTTCCATAAGCTGAGGCTCTCATCTTTTAGTGTGCTCCCAGAAACTTTTTTTTAAATAAATATCTTGTCAGCACATGATGTTGAATAGAGTGAGCCAGTTAGAGTAGGTTCTGCATGACCCACATAATTAACCATGGAGAGACGGGCTGAGAGTCGCTCTTCACAGAAAGCTTGGTTCTTGAATACGGTACTGGCATAAGTTTGATTCCATCTTGATTTAAATCTCTTTTTAAATAATTTTTCTCCCTTAAATATAAAAGAAATGTTGGGAAATTCAGTCTCAACTGAAATTTTATTTTTATGGTGATATCAGATATCTTTGTTATCTGATGACAATTGATGTAATGAAAATGCAGTTAAATACTTTTAAAAAAAATGTATGACAGGAACCAAAAGAAACTGAAAGATAACGAAGAAGAAACTTCACAAAGTCAGATACTCAACAGTGATCATCCGAAAAACATTGTGTTACAGAGAGAAAATAATAAAGAATTTGTACAATCAAATACCTACAGAATGAGCAAGAAAATAAACAACGCAGAATCAAGTAAGTAAAATTAGCTATTTGCAGATCCCAAATGTAAGTGAACACAAATTTTTTCTTAAATATTGTAATTCAGTGTTAGCGTACGCAAGCCAACAGTAGCATGAGTAACATTCTATAAAATGTGTGTTTCACTTTAAGTTCTTTATTAGGCAGAATAATGTGATCTCATATATCAAAGGTGGGAATTTTTACATTACAATAAAAGGTAAAGTGATCCCACTACAAGCTCAGGAGGCCCTTGGGGGTAGTAGGTGGTTAAGGCTCCCACTTTTTCTGGACAATAAACACTTGATGTCAGCCCTGCGTGACGGCCGCCTTTACCCCCAGAACAAGTGTCTGGTACTCATTTCCATTAGAGGCTGAGTCAACCTCTGGGCCATAGTGCTGCCAGAAGGTTTGGGTCAGTTTAAAAATCCTGACCCCACCGGGACTTGAACCCTCAACCTTCCGACTTGTAGCACAGTGCCTTAACCACTACGCTATAGTGTGCCCCCTTTTACATTATGAGGTTTTCTTAATAAGAATCAAATGAATCGTGAATTCTTCTTACCTCATATATCTACAGTATGTTTTTTAACACAGAACTGCAGTATTGGGAATGATGCTTGCCAATACTGCAGTTCTGTGTTAAAAAACATACTGTAGATATATGAGGTAAGAAGAATTCACGATTCATTTGATTCTTATTAATGTGATCTATTTTCAATTTACATATATTATCTTTACAGCAGATCAGATGATATGTATTTGTATTGTATACAGAAAGGAGTGGAGGAAGAGATAGGGTTAAATCCAGTGCCAGCATACTGTTTATTCTTGTCAAAAGTACCAAGAGGACCACTAGGCTTAACACCTCCATCCGATGGACAAATCTCAGCCACCAGTACCAAATGCCTTCTCAACATATGTACTACAATGATAATAGGAACTTAATCCAAATATCTGGTGCACAATATACCAATTAAAAATTGTACACCACCACCCTCCTAGCCATTAGTTTGAAAATTTTACAATTACATTTTTCAACCAAGCTGAGGATTAAACTCAGACTCAGAAGTCAGGAGGCAGGCATGCTATGACTTGAGCTATCATTCTGTAAAATATGTGTGGCAAAACAAATAATTCTGAAATTATTCCTCATCTGCTATCCATGTTTTCCCAATAACTTTATAAATTAAATTTCATTTCAATAGTTTATCTTGCTGCATTTGTGCAAAATGTAAGCTTTTAACTAATTACAAATGGAAAAACTGGAGTAAAATCTTATAAATTCTGGTGAAAGTATAACTTGACCCACTTATGCATGGTTCCTGACCAGCAGGTACAGGTTTGATAACTATCAGAATTGGAAATTTTAAGGTAAATTGTGTACCAGATATCAGGATTAAATTGCAAACCTCTCTGCAGTGCTTATATCGAGATGGGATGTCATCATCATCATCATCTCCTTTCACGGATTAGGCCTTGTCTCTTCCGATCTCACATCTATTCAGCCCAGCATTATCATGTGAGATTGCTGAGAAAGATCTTTTACGTGGTGGGTTTCCAGCCCGATGCATAACCCCCAACCTGGAGGACCAGAGGTTTTCTGTGGGGTCCCTTTCCCTTATAAGGTTGCCTTCTCCTCAACTGACAAGAGTCCTCTTCCCGGGTTTATTTTCAGAGTTTTCCTTCTCCTGCACTCTTACCAATAGACATCTTTTGTGTGGGCGTCCAACATTTCTGCTGGCATTCTATCAATATGTTCTTTCCAGGCGTTCCTATATTTAATTATTTGGTCTGTAAGTTTGAAAATATTTAGTCCTTTCTTATATCTTCATTTCTTTTCTTATCCTGCTATATTGTTAAAAATAACATCTCAGCTGCTTCCAATCTTTGTTCTTGTCTTTTAGTGATCGTGTAACATTCTGATCCATACATCAATACAGGAACAGCCGTTACTTTATAAAATTTCATTTTTGTTTCTATTCTTGTGTTTTTAAGGGTTCTTTTATTAGTGCCACACATTAGATTAAATTTATTTATTTTGTCATTAATATCTTCAATTTTAACATATGATAAATTGAAACCTAGATATTTAAAAATGTTCACTTACTCTAAAATTGTATTATTATCAGTTACTATTTAGGTATCATTGTTAAAGTGTGTTGAGGCTTTTTATCGACAGCCATGTCTAGATCCACAGTATTCAGTTAAAGCGGGGCCACCTCTTGCAGGACGTGGTTCTTCACCATGTATGAACGGTCTTGATTATAGCTTCATCAGAGATAAAGGTCTTGCATATCTCCTTCATTTAACCCTGGGTTGGTGAGTACCATTGTAGGGTCAACCTGTAACAAAGGTGCTACCTCTACGAGAAGGGGTGTGGTACTCATAATAGCAATTTGTCTGTTGTATAGGGATATTAAACTTGGTGTTTCTCAACAGTAGTCATGTGCTTCTCTTGATCAACACAACATTCTCTGTACACAGTACTAATATACATTATCTATGTAAAGTGTTGTGTAAATTTGAAACAGACCTTATTAATGCCATCTAGTGCAGATCCATGAACATAAAAATGTATGGAGTGACATTGGAATACATATATTCCACATTTTTTTAACATTTATTCTGGCTTTATAAGTCATGTTAAAATCCCCATTAAAAATCTTTTTAAGAAGCAGCCACTCACTTATCAAGTAAAGGTTCGCAACCTTTGGCACTCTCGGGAATTGAATTTATAAGAGAAAAATTTACGTTTAGATTGGAGGCTTTGGATAACTCAGTGGCAGAGCATTAGCATATAAAGCTAAAGGTCTCTGGGTTCATATATTTTTCTCTTCAAATATAATTTTTCTTTTTGTTAATTTATTATTTTGTTAACATTTACAGCCAGTAAGACTGTATCACCTTTTACTTGTTTGGAGTGTCAAATATAAAGAAATTTTATTCTCGATTTTAATTTAAGAAAGAAAAATTAATATTTGAACCGGGATCTGAACCCTGGACCTCTAGTTCTACATTCTAGTGTGCTGTCCATTACACCATTCAAACGACGAATGAGAATTGTATAAGTTGAAAGAAATGTTAATGTTTGTATCGTCGTTCGAATGGTGTAATAGACAGCACACTAGTACATAGAACTAGAGATCCAGGATTGGAAAATGTTAATTTGATTAAAAACATTGAAAATTTATTATCAATGTTCATAAATTAAATTAACATATGATACATGTTAATAATAAATTTTTCTATATTGTTATAGGAAAAAGAAAACCAAGATACAAAATGAAATAGTTAAACATATTTGTAGCAAATGTTCAGAAGAATTCAGATTCAAGTATCAGTTAAAAAAGCACCATTGTACTGTAGCAGATATACATCTTACAGACATGTAAGTTAAGTATTGTCTCATGTTTAACACAATAGTTTAAATCACAGAACACTGGAGGCATGCATAGTTTAAATCACAGAACGCTGGAGGCATGCATAGTTTAAATCACAGAACACTGGAGGCATGCATAGTTTAAATCACAGAACACTGGAGGCATGCATAGTTTAAATCACAGAACACTGGAGGCATGCATAGTTTAAATCACAGAACACTGGAGGCATGCATAGTTTAAATCACAGAACACTGGAGGCATGCATAGTTTAAATCACAGAACACTGGAGGCATGCATAGTTTAAATCACAGAACACTGGAGACATGCATAGTTTAAATCACAGAACACTGGAGGCATGCATAGTTTAAATCACAGAACACTGGAGGCATGCATAGTTTAAATCACAGAACACTGGAGGCATGCATAGTTTAAATCACAGAACACTGGAGGCATGCATAGTTTAAATCACAGAACACTGGAGGCATGCATAGTTTAAATCACAGAACACTGGAGGCATGCACTGATGATTCAGATTGCCAAAGCACTGGATATTATAATTTTTAAGTGAATCAAGTAAATTGAGGGGTAGGTATGCTTTGAAATTCCCGGAGAAAGGAACCTCATTAGTAAATTCATTGGACCAGAGGCAGAGAGATCAGGAATCAAGAATCAGGGCCAACAACATGAGAAAATTCAGTCTGTAATCGCTGACGATGGGGTTAAGAAGCCTTGAAACATATGTTAAAAAAAAACAACTATAAGAGGTAAGAATGAACAAACAAAATGTTTTAATTTTTAAACAGAAGTTGATTTAGTTGAGGATTACTGCTATATCAGGTACCTATTTAAATATTTTACATTATCTCACCAAGATCAGCAGAATTGAAATTTCATCTATCTCCTCTGGGAAGCAAATTTGGTAACTACCACTTCGAAGAACTGTTTCTTCCATCAAAAATTTTGTAATAGGCACACTTCAATACAAATAATTACAGGACTCTCTCTTCTCCACTGAAATTTCAAGTGCAGCTTTTATTCTCAAAACAACCTTTCTACTGAATACGTACTCACACCAAAGTAATGCCACTAACTAACTCACTGACACTATCGAACCTGTAGGTTCATGGCCACTCGGGCATAAACTCTCCATACATTCCTACCCTGAGCTAATGCTTTTTAATCATTCCCTGTATAATCTACTTCCCTCAAATCATAGTTAATGTTATTTGCCCATCTCATTCTTGGTCTACCAGTTGGGCATTTCCCCTCTGGTTTTCTTACAAGAAAGCTTCCATGCACGTCTTTCATTCCCCATTCGTGTCACATTTCCTGCCCATTGAAATCTACGAGACTTAACTGTTCTTATTATATCTGGCTTCCTATAAAGACCATGTAGTTTCATTGTTATGTAGTCTTCTCCATTCACCTGTCTGTTCATCTCTCTTTGGTCCAAAAATTTTCTTAAGAACTTTATTCTCAAATACTTGTAATCTCCTTTCCTCCCTTAAAGTAAGAGTCCATGTTTCACATCCATGTAATATAACTGTATAGTAGGCTAGGTGAGAGAAATTAAACTAATTCAAAATAAGTTTTGATTGTAGCTGAAAAAATTGCACACAGCATTAGACAACAGAGATGCCCACACACATGTTTGTCTTTACTCAATGCACTCTGGAGTAAACTTGCTTTGGCTCGCTCATATGCTCATTACAATAATACAACATATAGTTGTACATGCTTTGAAGAAATGTGATGCTTTTATCAAGATATTGTGTTACCAAAGCAGTCCTTCAGTTTCTTCCCCTAAATGGATGCCATTGCTGAATTTGGTTTACAACTTCCATGACATATAGGTAGATTTATTTTGAAAGAAAGTTTGTAATGTGAATGTCTAAACATTTTTGAACTTCAAAATTATGAATGTTCTGGAACTGTTGATTAAAAATGGATCTGTAGGTGGGTTTGATTGTGAGAATAGTTATAATTTAGTTTTCAGTCTGACAGGAAGATGAAAATAGAGCTAGCAAAAAACTTATTACAGCAAAACCTATTGAAGGTAGAAGTAACATGGTTCCAATTATTTTTCCATTTTGAACTGTCTGTATTAATCAGGGGGGAATTTTTTACTTATTTTTCCACAGTTTTCGAGAATACAAAGGCATGCTACAACCTATTTTAAATAATAATAATTGGCACTACTCACATTATACCTTCAGTTTCATATTAATGTGAAGTTATCCCACTACAGGATGCCCTCCCACCTTTCTAGACAATCGGCATGAGATGCCAGCCCTGTATGATGGCTGTTTCTTCTACACTCAGAACACATATTTTACACATTTCCATTAGAACCCCATGCCAGAAGCTTTATGCCAGTTTAAAAATCATGACCCCTCGGAGCTTGAACTCATGACATTCTGGCTTGTAGCATACTTCTTAACCTACCACGTTTTGGCATGCATTGATGGCCCAAACGGTCCCCGAAATCATATGGCCATCACCATCATCATCATCCTTATCATTACCATTATCATCATCATCATCCTTCACAGGTGTGGAAAGCAACGGGAAGCTACCACACCTACACAATTCCCTAGTAAAGCTGCAAGCATAGCATGAAAATGCTATGATTGCAGTGAAAGACCTGCCTTCGGGCAGAATTACTATGGATGGGTGGATGTAAAACTTTGAAAAAAATAATGACTCAGTTAAGTTCAGATTTAGAAACATTCTTTGAAAATATATTAACAAACCATTCCAATAATCATTGATTTATACATATTCTTCCACTTTCTTCATTGTTCTTCCTAATTATAGGATTCTTTATAGATAGATAGAACATCAGTTGATTAATGTCCTTGATATCGTCCGATTCCTATTAGCTAATTTTGTCAGTCCATCCAATCTCCTGATTGTAGACATTTCTCCTTCATGTATAAATATATTCCCTGACTCCAGGAAGTTTTAAGTCTTCCTCTGCCTCGTCCTCCCTCAGGTTTCCATTCCAAAACACATTTTGGTAGCCGATCCTCTTCCATTTGCTGGACATGTCCGCACCATCTTAATTACTGAATTTTAATATAATCTAAAATAGCATCTTCAGTCTTAATTTTCTCCCTTGGGCCTTAGCCTCTCCTTTGTTAAGAGTTACTAGACCAAGTTACACTTATTTCCCTACATATGCCATAAATGGTATACAGTCAACATACAGACCCAATGAGACATGGTAGGCAACTAAGTTATCACTATGAAGGTCAGATGATATTAGAGGCCTCTTTATTCACACTTAAGGCTCTTTTATGAGCCTCAAAATCCTCAGACTCAGGACTCATGGCTTAAACTCCCTCCCGGAGGACTTGCTCCTTGGATTTTTCCATCTTACAATATCCATCGATCAGCCGGGTTTGAACCCGTAACCTTCAGTACCAGAAGCAAGGAACATAATCAACCATTAGACCACTTCGCTCGACTTCTATTAGTACCTAGTAATACATAAATGGTACATTTTTCTTGTCATGGGCCTGTTATATCTCACAAGTCTTTTTCACATATTTGAATACAATAAAACATTATTTATAACTAGTCTAAAGTTTGATATGTGACTTTGTTAATTGTCTATATATTTAAATGTATTATTGTGTTACCAGAAATAGTGTCAGTGTGGAATATAACAATAAGAAGATGAAGAAACGTGTTTGTTCAATATGTCAATATAGATTCAAATTCAAATCTGAAATAAAAAATCATGAGTGTAAGTCACATTCATCTCAGAGGAAAGAGAAAGAAGGACCCAGGTAAGTAACTTCAGACACAACTTCTTATTTTCTTTGGGATGGGAATCACTCTACATACAAATAAATCATTCAGAATAATGTGAAAATATGTGAAACATAACATACTTGTTATTACAAGTCTTTTCACATATTTGAATACAATAAAATATATTATTGACAACTAGTCTAATTTTTTTTTAAATACAATAGGAAGTAACATTAGAGGTTTATTTAATAATTAAAACATTTGGTCTGTTCATTCTTATCTCTTAAGAGTTGTTTTTGTTGAACATACAAGGGTAGATGAAATATAAACCGGAATTTGTATCTGGAGGATCTGGTAGCAAACTGCAAAGATTGCTGTTTGGAGGGGAAATTGGTGGGGGTGTCTGGAGTAGGGATCTTGATGTGTCGAACTCTGAAGAGCGGCCGCTTACTTCAGTATGCCATGAGCGAGCAAGAGGTACACACGTCTGTTGTGCAACGTATTATTATTAAGTTTTTGGCGAAAGAAGGCACTAAACCTTCTGAAATTTTGAGAAGGCTCCATGTGCAGTTCGGGGAAGCAACGCTTTCGAAGGCACAGGTGTATGATTGGCGCAAAAAAATTTTAGCGGGCCGGGATTCAGTGGAAAATGAGCCCCCCAAAGACGGCAACAAACAAGCATCACTGCAGACAACATTCGTGCTGTACGGGACCTTATTGAGGAGGATCGGCGCATAACAATTTCTGAAATTGCTTCACACGTTGGAATAAGCTTCGGAAGTGTTCAAGCCAACATCAGTGATGAACTCATATTCCGAAAATCTTCCAGAAACCGATCCGAAATGTGATTGTGCTGCATGACAATGCAAGGCCACATGCTGCTCGGTTGACACAAGAAAAACTGACACAAATGCATTGGACACCTCTGGAACATCCTCCTTACAGTCCAGATTTGTCACCCTATGTCTACCATTTGGGCCACTGAAAGAAGACCTGGGAGGAAGGTGGTTTGGTGACAATGCAACCGTAGAGGAGTTTGTGCGCAACTGGCTGACTACACGTCATCCCTCATTTGTTAAGGACGGCATCAAAAAGTTGCCAACTCAATGGCAAAAGTGTGTTGGAAATGCAGGAGACTATGTAGAAAAATGAGGTGGTGATTTTGTATTTTTTTGTTAATTCAATAAAATTGTAAACAATAATTCCGGTTTATATTTGATTCACCCTCGTATGTTTCAGAGCTTCTTAGTCCCAACATCAGCGATTACAGACTCAGACTTAGTCTGTAATCGCTGACGATGGGACTAAAAGCTCTGAAACATATGTTCGACAAAAACAACTCTAAGAGGTAAGAATGAACAGACCAAATGTTTTAATTTAGGATAATTTCCCATATTATTTGTCACGAAAGAGGGAAAAAAGAAGCATTCGGTAATAAAAATATTAATAAAGGAAGAACATTTATTTTATTTCATTATTTTCAATCATTATATTTAACAACTAACTAGTCTAAAATTTGATGTGTGACTTTGAAAAATGTCTATATATTTAAATGTATTATTGTGTTACCAAAAATAGTGTCAGCATGAAACTGAACAAGAATAGCAATAAGAAGATGCAGAAATGTGTATGTACAATATGTCAATATAGATTCAAATTCAAATCTGAAATAAAAAATCATGAGTGTACGTCACATACATCCCAGAGAAAAGAGAAAAAGGACCCAGGTAAGTAACTTCACACACAACTTCTTATTTTCTTTGAAAAAAAAATCACTCTACATACAAATAAATCCTTCAGAATAATGTGAAAAAAAATGTGAAACATAGCATACTTGTTACAAGTCTTTTTCACATTTTTGAATACAATAACATATTATTGACAACTGGTCTAAGATTTGATGAGTGACTTTGTAAATTGTCTATATATTTAAATGTATTATTGTGTTACTAGAAATAGTGTCAGTGTGAAACGGAACAAGAATAGCAATAAGAAGATGCAGAAACGTGTATGTTCAATATGTCAATATAGATTGAAATCTGAAATAAAAAATCATGAGTGTTCTTCACATTCATTTCAGAGCAAAGAGGTAGAAGGACGCAGGTAAGTTAAAATAAAACTTTGCAATCCTAACCCTTCAGACACAACTTCTTATTTTCTTTGAAAATAAATCACTCTACATACAAATAAATCCTTCAGAATAATTGTGCAATGCAGGCTTTCATGGCCAGTAATCATAATGTTAAAAGATTCCGGCTATGTGGCCGTGGTCTCAATGTGAAAAAAATGTGAAACATAACATATTAAAAATAACATTATAATGTTATCGTTGCAGTAGAAATGGAGACAGTCAAATTATTAATACAAAAGATAGAGCTTTGTGCATTCAATATAATGATATGTTTTTATTATTCATTTAATATGTCTCAATGAAGGATAAATTATATTTGAAGAGAAAAATATATGCTCAGACTGGGGTTTTAACCCAGGACCTTCGCTTTCTATGTGAATGCTCTACCAACTGAGCTATTGTAGCCTCACTGATGATGGTTGTCCAGCGGCTCAGTTTGTTTCCCTGTAGCTGTTGTATGTAATTATATATAAATATGCCGACTACCACCACTATAATAATTCTGCATGTTAATCATTGTCAAGAATTGTCATGCGCCACCCGCTTTTATATAAACGGACAAACATCATAGTGAGCACTCCAATCTAAATGCAAATTTTCTCTTATATACCCTGTTAATTCCTGAGTGCTAAATGCTATGAAGCCATTTGCAAGATCGAGCAATCGTTCATAGCATTTAGTGCTCAGAAATTAACAGTGTGTATGTATATATATATATATATATATCCATCCATAGTAATTCTGCCCAAAGGCAGGTCCTTCACTGCAATCATAGCATTTTCATGCTATGCTTGCAGCTTTACTAGGGAATTGAAAGTGTGGTAGCTTCCCCTTGCTTTCCACACCGGTGAAGGATGATAATGATGTTTGATGACGATGATGATGATAATGATAAGGATGATGATGATGGCCATATGATTTCGGGGACCATTTGGGCCTTAAAGTTTTCCTGACATTTGTCTTACAGGTGAGGAAAAACCCCGATAAAAACCTCACCCAGAAAAACTGCCCCTACCGGGGATCGAACCCGGGCCCGCTGCATGACAAGGCAGCACACTACCTCGAGACCACAGTGGTGGACTTATATATATATATATATATAAGAGAAAAATTTGCATTTAGATTGGAGTGCTCAGATAGCTTGTTGGTAGAGCATTTGCATAGAAAGCGAAAGGTCCTGGTTCAAATCCCAGTCTGAATGTATATTTTTCTCCTCAAATATAATGTAATGAGAGCTTCAGATTCAAATATCAATACAAGCAACATGACTTCAGTATTATAATATTGTTACTTATCTCAATATTTTTAAAATGTCTAATTCCATTAAAAATAGAAAACAAAGGTAAGGAATGAATGGTCACTAATAACATAAAACAAAAATATTAATTACACTCAAAGTGTTTACACTTTTTTTTAAATTTTTAGCCAATTATGAAGGTGGGATGCTATTGAGGTAGTTATAATGAAACATTTTTTAAAAGTTTACAGATTTTACCAATCCTATATAGTAGATGCTGAAATAAACATGACTAAAATTCTTCTTCTTCCTCCTTGCACCAAGGTTTCTTGCCTTAACCATTCGGCTACGGCGTGGGACACAAACCAGAACAATGATTGGAATATTCAGTTATCAGACATAAATCTACTAAAATTTTAAATATATATATATGTGTGTGTGTGTTATAATTAAATTTTTTGACATTGAGAAATGCAAGCTCATTTTGACATGATAAGAAAAATAAATGCTCGGACAGGACTTGAACCTGAACCTCTGCATTGATACCCCAGTGCACTACCGATTATGCTACTGAGCAAGTCTAGTACAAACATTCATTTTTCTTATATATATAAGAAAAAAATTAAGTTTGCACTAGACTTGCTTGGTAGTGTAATCGGTAGCACACTAGGTATCAATCCAGAGGTCTAGGTTCAAGTCCCATCCGAGCATTTATTTTTCTATTTAAAATTATTGGTTTTTTTGTTAGAATTATTGGAGGTTGAATTGGATTTGATGTCATATTAAGCTTGCATTGCTCAATGTCAAAAAAATTTAATTATAACATTGATAAAGCATCACTGCTATAAAGTAAAAATATTCTCTTTAATTTGCGTATTTGTTATAGGAGCTACTAGATCTCACTACATCTCGTACTAATAAAAGAGTGTATAATATATATATATATATATAATAAACAAAAATGAATGTTTGCATTAGACTTGCTCGGTAGTGTAATTGGTAGCACATTGGGGTATCAATCCAGATGTCCGGGTTCAAGGCCTATCTGAGCATTTATTTTTCTTATCATGTCATATATATATATATATATATATATATATTTCGATGTTGTATAATTAAGTTTTTGACATTTAGCAATGAAGGCCAAATATGGCATGAAAAGAAAACTAAATGCATGAGTCATGATTTGAACCTGAGATCTTTGACTTTACACATTAATGCACTACCAACTGCACTACTCAAGCATCCTAGCACAAACAAAGAAAGAAAAGGAATGAAAAATAAATGTTTGTGCTAGGATGCATGATTAGTACAGTTGGTAGTGCACTAATGTATAAAATTAGAGGTCTCAGGTTCAAATCCTGGCTCAGATGTTTATATATGTATATTATATAATGTATGTGTGTTGTGCTCTAACAGCCACAAATTTTTGTTTTCTTAGAACCCAAACTCAGCATATAGCAATAGTTGAAAATCTAATATTGTGTTTGTTAACTAGCAAAATCAAACCTCTAGGAAATGAACATTTAAAAATCACTCTAGAGGTTGGAACTTTTATTTTTTGCAACTAAACTCATTACATACTATTGAAATAAAATGAAGATATTTTCCAAAAATCAGTAAAATCCAACTATTAGAAGAGAGAGTTTACCTGAAACCCAACATTAAAAATTCTCTCTAGCAGCTGTCATGTTTGCTTTGTCATAATGATCTGTATACCATACAATTTAATTAACTCTTAAATTAATAGCAATGTAGACTATAAAATATATTGATTTAATTTATTTAATAGGAATATTTTAAATAAAGCAATAGAAAAATGAATCAGTAGAAATTATTTAAATTTGTGTCAAGTTATACAACAGTATGCAATAGGTCATAATTTACAGTTATGTATGGTTTGTTTCCACACAAACAGTTTCTTCCTACAATTTAAATAAGTTGGTATAAGAAATTGAATTTCTCCAATTTAAGGGTTAACAAAGGGGAAAAAAAAAATTCTGCTACCAATAAAATCGGACCATAAATTAAATTTGTTGTGGAATTTGCTTAGTTTATGCAATTCCTCTCCGATGGACTTTTTAAGATATTATTAAACCAAAATTTAAAAAAAAGAATTGTAATGTTATTCTATAATTTATGTTAATAGAAACCAGAGCTCTCTCCAAGTGTGACAGGCCTAGAAGGGCCTTGGCCTACCAGCTGGCTGCTGGCCTCACAACCACATGTGTTAATCACAGAGGTATATGATCATCTAGCTAGTGTAGGAGTGACATGTGGTCAGCATGTCGGGGTCCCCCAGCCGGTATAGCTGGTCTTCTCAACCTGGAGTCACTACTTATTGTAGCTACCCAAATGCCTCACAATGCTGGGTGGGTACTGATCTCATACTGGTCCAAATTCCATGAGAAAATTTCTTTCCCCATGGAGACCCAAACCAGTGCAAGTCCCATAGCTCTGCACACAAATCTTCTTGCCTTAACCACTCGACTACGGTGTGGGACAGAAACCAGAACGATGATTGGAATATTACGTTATCAGACATAAATCTACAAAAAATGGAAAAATTTATATATTTAGAAAGGTAATAAATGCAAATGGGAAAATACAGACTGAAATCAGTAAAAGAATAGTTAAAAGTTATAATTTAACTAAACAATTAACCTTGAATAAATACCCATCAAGAGTAAAATGGCAATGTATAAAACTTATTTCAAACCAGTTCTAACATATGCAGCTGAGACTTGGACATATATAAAGGACTTGAGCACAATCCAAGCTACAGAAATGAAATTCTTATGTGGAATGGTATATAAAACAAAGAGAGATAGAATAAGGAATGACAAAATCAGGGAGACATTAAGTGTAGAAAAATTAACAACAGACATAGAAAAAAGTAGACTAAAATGGTTTGGATATCTTATAGGATGTTGGAAAGACTTTATAAACATGGTATATTATTATGGCTAGAAATCATATAATTGAATGGGTGAAAAATATAACAATATAAGTTATGGTGACATTAAATGTTTCATACCTCTCCTCATATAAATATTCTAAGTAGATCGCGATTTCGAGACCACAAAGGTCTCATCTTCAACACCTTCTTGGCGACTGATGTTATGTCGATCGGAAGAAAAGAGTTTCTTCCGATCGACATAACAGCAGTCGCCAAGAAAGTGCTGAAGATGAGACCTTTGTGGTCTCAAAATCGCGATCTACTTAGAAAATTTATATGAGGAGGTAAGAAACATTATTAATGTCACCATAAATTAAACCTCATAGTGATTAATTCCTATAAAAGTTAAATATAAGTTACATTTATATCATTCAGAGAAAAATAAGTTTAAACATTTGCTCTAGGTATCAAACCGATGAAAACTGTTGTATTCATCCATCTCCTGTCAGCAGAAGTTAACAGTATACACTTGTATCTCTCTGCCATAAGAAAGTAGGACCCAATAATATGCAATAACTACACTTAACTCAATTTTTCACAAAAGTGTCACCTATATTGTTATGGTTAACAGCCATTCAATTATATTTTAATAGTTGAGTTTTTTATTTATATTTTCAATGATAAGAACAACAAATTAAAGCATTACCAATGATTTACTATACTGCATCCGAGCTAAGTTCCAGTTGTACTGTAAACAAACTTGGTTAACGTATTACTCCATCTATTAGGGGAACCTGGTACTATTTTTATGCCATATGAGTGAATTGTCTATGGAAGTGTCAATGATGGAAACATTTTTCTTAGGTTTGCAGCAAACTTTAGTCGGCACGAGGGTCTCTTTAGGGCGTGTTTTAGATTAAGCTTATTTCTGGATTCTACCGGTGTGAAGGGACAAGGAATTCGATGATCAGTAACAATGTGTTGTGTAATTAATTAAAAAGGATTTATTTTTTTATTTAACTTTCACAGGGAGAGAACACTATGAGGTTTAATTTAAGAATTAAATTAATGTTTTTATTACCTCACCTCATATCTTTTTTCTTCTATACTGCAGTTTCGGAGCTTATCTCCATCATCAGTAGCCTCTGGTCGACCGGTGTTATGTCGTTTCTTGGTGGTTTTCTTCTTACTTCTATCGGTGGACCAATGAACCTCTGGATCAGGTCAAAATTTGCGGGAGTTTCGAAATTCATGAGTTTATCTCCTGCAAATTTGACCTGATCCAGAGGTTCATTGGTCCACCGATAAAAGTAAGAAGAAAACCGCCAAGAAACAACATAACACCCGTCAACCAGAGGCCACTGATAATGGAGTTAAGCGCCGAAACTGCAGTATAGAAGAAAAAGGCTATGAGGTGAGGTAATAAAAACATTAATTTAATTCTTAGAGTTTATTTTGTTAACCTCTCATGAACAACACAATATTCACAACAAATTACTAATATCTTGTAGACTACGTGAGCAAATCTAGACTTCCCTAATATATTTACGTACGATAGATTAATTCACACTTTTAGGTAATAATATGGGAGCAAAACTGGCTCCTCTGAATACTCGTAATATGATAAACTAGCCCACTCTGTTTTCATAAGGGAGCTACTGGCCCCACTCTGCGATCATATGAGAGCAACTGGCTCCTCTCTGTATGTACTTGTATGGGAGCTACTGGCCACACTGTGTTAACAATAACATTTATTGGCCTTTTATAATTATTTCCCAAGGAAGTTTTACAATTGGCTCAAGTATTCCCTTTTAACAAAAGTATTGTTTTGCAAATCTGACCATATTCAACCCGTCAGTCAGGCTTGAAACCTTTTCTAAATGAATACACATTTTATAAGCATTAATTTCGCTTTGCTAGGTACATGTACCTGCCAACCCTTGAGTTACCGTTAACCACTGTATAACAACAGCTTATTGTGTGGTCCCAAATAAATTTTAATTCTAGGAATTATCCCTGCCCAGGCTACATCGTATTTTACAGGAAATAAGACAGAATACGAGATAAGATGGTACCAATAATAATTAGTAACTTCCATTTCTTATTTATTTATGACAAAAATTATATACGGGTCTATCTAATCAGATGTTTATGCTTTTTCAATTATGTCAATAGATATCCTTTATTTTCAATTTCATTATGAGCAGAATATATGCTCAATGCTGAGTCACCTATAAATTCTGCTATTATTTTCACCACATTCTCAAAGGCTAATGAAGGATATGTTTCAATAAACTGTTTGAAAACATTCAAAATAATTTGTTTCTCTCCGCTTTTCAAAGATTTTCCTTCTTTAATATTTCAAAAATTGTAAAGGAGAAGCAGCTATTTGAAACAACTGAAATACCAACATACTCTACATTGTGCTTGTGTAACAATTAAACAATGAAATGTTTGATTACAATAATTTAGTAGTGTACTTTAATATTCTTATTTCAATCATAGTAACAGCTTTAGCTTCTTAATATTAATTTAATAAATAATGCTATAGCTATGTGGAGTCCCTTCATGTCTTCTTCAGGTAGAAGCCATTTATTGTGTATTTGTGAATGATGATTCATAGCATTTGAATGTGGGACCAAGACAGTAAGGTAAAGGAAGGATTTATGCTTGGATGGGAAGGAAGCTTGGATTAGCTCAATGGTTAGAGCATCAGCACGGAAAGCTGAAGGTTCGGGGTTCGATTCCCGGTTCAGGCATAAATTTTTCTCTTTACCATTTGATTACAATAATTTAGTAGTGTACTTTAATATACTTATTTCAATCATAGTAACAGCTTTAGCTTCTTAATATTAATTTAATAAATAATGCTATAGGTATGTGGAGTCCCTTCATGTCTTCTTCAGGTAGAAGCCATTCATTGTGTATTTGTGAATGATGATTCATAGCATTTGAATGTGGGACCAAGACAGTAAGGTAAAGGAAGGATTTATGCTTGGATGGGAAGGAAGCCTGGATTAGCTCAATGGTTAGAGCATCAGCACGGAAAGCTGAAGGTTCGGGGTTCGATTCCCGGTTCAGGCATAAATTTTTCTCTTTACCATTTGATTACAATAATTTAGTAGTGTACTTTAATATACTTATTTCAATCATAGTAACAGCTTTAGCTTCTTAATATTAATTTAATAATGAAATGTTTATTTATTTAATCTATTAAAATTATAATTATATATATTTTTAAATTCTCCCATATAAATTATTTAGACATGTGCTAGATAATACATATTTTTATTTAATTTATTTCGGGTGTTAGAAATTTTCTTACAAGCTTAGAGGTAAAACATTTTTTTGACCAATGTAAATACAGTCCATGCATCTATTTTGTGTACATTACCACTGAAACTTACCTCAGAAGAGGTATAAAGGAAGGGAAATTGAAGATAACTGACAAGATTCATAATTGAAACTGGACCTGAGTAAATAAACTGTATTATTATCAAAGAAATTTTTATCCAAAGATATGGTTATAAAATTATTTTCAGTTAAAAGTGACACATACATATATTTGTCTTGAAAAACAGTAATTAATGTTTAAATACTAGCATGTATCATCTGAATTTTCTATTGGATTCTTGTCTGTCCATAATTCTGCCCAATATTTTCTCTTTACATCTTTATTTACCTGATCACTCTCATCTACATAATGTTTTCTTCCTTCTAAAATTTGACCCACATTCTAGTTATAGGATGTAAGCAATGCTCATAGAGAGACAGAAGGAAGTATAGGTACTTATGAAGATATGAAAATAAGTACCCCGCATGACAGTGTGGAAGTCTCAGTAAGATTGAAATAATTCTGCAAGAGACAAAGTACCATTACATAAATAGAGAAAATTAACAAATGCAGTTTTATAATTGTCACATTTTAACATTGGTTTCCAGGGTATATTACATTGTTTGTATTTTCTCTAATACTATTTCAGATGTACAAAATATAACAAGAAAACATTAAAAGTGAGGCCTTCAAGATTGAACTGTGAAAAATGCAACATAAACTTTGCATTTCTGTATCAATTCAAACAACATATCTGCATGTTCCACAACATGGCACTAAATGATTTTATCTACCCACATACTGAGTAAGTCTAAATTCTATGATTTCTAACAAATAATGGTTATTTTGCTATGTGTTATGACTCTCAATGAAACTTGTTTGGATTAAAATTATTTTATAACCAAGCTAGTTGAAGCAGACCCAGGTTCAAACTTATATGCTCACAACATGCATTTTTTTTTAATATCTGGGCAAATTCTAAGTTGAAATTTCATCACAAACACCATTTCATAATTATTAACTTCTTCAGAAAACATGTGACAAGAAGAATAATGGAAACACAACCTATTAAATAAACCTAAAAATCCAAGACATTAAATCTTAAAAGGAGTCATAAAAATAAGAATTAAATTTTTACTAGTGTATATTTTCTAAAGCCATATTTCTATAGTGGATCCTTGCCCATTGTGGTATATGATAATAAAATAGACAGACTAGCAAAAAAAGGTACTACAATACTCCAACAACTACTGGGGAATATGTCTTTCTTATCAGCAAAATTCCTAATAAAGAGTCTAATAAAATCAGAACTTAAAAATAGACTGGTGACAGCATTATTAAATCATGGTCAACTATTATTAAAACGCCAGTGCCAGATTCACCTAGATATGAACCAGTGCTTTTTGTTCTAAGAACTAACCATGATTGCTTAGCTACTCATTTAAATAAGATATGGTATCGGTATACAATAGAACTCCAATTTTTTTTTTTATGTTAAGATCAGAATTAAATCTTGAATCACCAAAATTCTCCATTCCTCCTCTCCCCTTTGTGTTATTTAATTTCTCATTCATTCATTCATTTCATATCACCCTCACCGCACCTCATCTCATGTTAGAAAAAGTAGTTTGGTTAAAAAATGTGGTTGTTGTGATTTAGTGGGAGGGTACACCAGCGTGGCTGCCTCATGACTCTGAGCCTGAATAATAAAAAAGATCAGAAATAGCCAATGGGGTGTTATAGTCCCCACCCCCTTGTGGCCATGGGCCCAACCCTAAAAATGGCAGTATGGGTCATGAGAGAGAAAAACCTGATGTGTCAGACCCGGAAGACGACCTACAACTCACATAACACCTTAGAGTCAGAGTAGACTTCCATTCATTTATCTCCATAAGCACAATAGATTAGATATTGAGATAATGTTGCTCAAGGCAGTAATTGCCCAACTAGTTTGAATAAAGAACTAAAATCATGAATGGAGATGATCTCATAAAATGCTCTGCACTCAAAAATGAACCTTTATCAAATTGTATTGGGGAACAAGATGGAGAATGAAGTTCACGAGATCCTGGGAATTAGATGATACTATCATTTTTCAGTTTCTAAAAGTTGAATCCCCCAGGGGTCCTCATCTAGGGGATATGTGGATGGCGACCACAAGGTGCCCAAGCTGAGCAAAACATTTCTTCCACTTACTTGTGTTTTGCACTCTTTTAACTTTACTATCTAACCTCTCTTGGTTAACTCTTGTTTTTTTCGACCCCGACTATTAGGGCATCCGAGGGCTAGGGAGTCTTTCCTTTCTTCCATTTCTTCTTTCCTTTATTTTCATTTCTTCTCCAGAAAAGCCTGACCAGAGGCTATAAGATGGCAGCCCCATCACTGGTCTTGCCTTCCTTTGGCCAGCAACCAATCAAAGGGACTATTATTATGCTTTCAAGTCTTATACGAGAATTTCCCGGAAATTTTCTATAGGATCATAACAGGCCTTGGCCTAATACTTGGAAGGAGAAGAAGAAGAAGAAAATAAATTAATATTTTTACAATTACTTTTTTAATCATTCAAATGAAGTTGTTATATAAACTTAAAATTTCAAATTATAACAAACTGAATTGGAAATAAGTATTAAATTAAAATATGTTATATATTTTGTTCCTTAAGTTTTCAGTATCAATGCTTCATGTTGAGACTTGCAAATAGAGTTGATATTCCTTAGGACGGGTTACTGGCCCAACGCTAAGTAGTCCAGTAGTAGGGCTGCTACTTTTTAGTTTCTGGCCACACAATAGGATACTGCATTTATTCAGTACCAGATGGATCAGTTACACCACTGTGACTCTCAGTCCTCAAATTTTCTGATTATAAGTCAAAATGGATGCAACATGTTCATCGAATGGAAAATCACAGGATACCCAAACAAATGTTAAGCTATCAACCTGCTGGAAGAAGACCACGACGTCCACTCAAAAGACTTTTGGATTGTGTTTCTCTTGAGACCGAAACAGGTCAACTAATGGCCTAAATTCGTGATTGGACTATGATGATGATGATGAGTGTTTTATACTCACCTCATATCCAGTCTTCTAATTATACCAGTTTCAAAGCTTAGGCAGCTTCATCTTCGGTAATTTCTTGTCGACTGATGTCAATCAGGAGAACTGCTTCTTTCTTCCTCTGTTGGTGGACCAATGAACCTTTGGATCAAATCAAAATTCCTGGGAATTTTGAAGTTCATAACTTTTTCTTTCATGTTTTTTTGAATGTGGATTTTTTCACAAACCGTGACTTCTTTTTGTTTTTTATTTGTTTAATTAAACTAGCTTTTGTATCATTTAGATGTTTTTCAGATCAAGCATGAGCAGCTACTTCACCATTTTTGACATTTCTAAGATGTTCTTTCACCCTTGTTTTCAAATTTCTTTTTGTTTTTCCTATATAAGTTTTGTCACAATCCCTGCATTTTATCTGATAAATTCCTGATTTGTTTTCTTTGACTTTTTCATTTTTGTTGGTTTCAATTATCCTATTTAGGCTTCTCCGGTGCCAATCTTATGTTACACTTTCTAATTTTTTTTAACTTGTGTTTCAATGGATGGCAAGTGAATTTCTCGAATGTTATGTTCTCTTCTGTTTGTTTTATAAGTGTACTTTCATTGATTAATGTTTGTCTTATAAACTTATTTATTTTCTTGTGTACCATATTTTCTTCAAAACTGTTTTCTATTGCTACATTAATTATGAATTATTTTTTATTTTCTTTGCTCATAGGTATACAGGGTGTTTCTAAATTAGACCGACAAAGTTTGGGACCAGATAGATAACCTGTGTTGAAGCATACTTTGTTAAGGAACCTGTGGGCTGCGATGCTTCGTTTCAGTGCTAGAGGGATCTTACAGGAAGGCATTGAAGGAAACGGATAAACACTCCTTTCTATCCAAGAGGGGTTTGTCATTACTACTATCACTTGGTTTGTTTACTTCCGGAGCTCAGTAGCATTCAGTACCAATTACAGCAAGTTTGTTTACATCCATTGGTAAGATCTGTTGTCATCCATATAGTCGGAACAAGGGAGGGTGGGTGAACATCATTCTGTTGTGCTATTCAGTACTGTTGTAGTTACTATAGTGCACAATTTAATGTGTCTTAGCTTGTAGGCAGAACACTGACATTTGTGAATTACAAAAAAACATAGAACTTTGAACATACATTGTATTGGTGGATATGCATCTGGCATACAGTGCAGCATTTACTGGTGGTTGTGCTGTGTAGAGGCTTTACAGGAATAGATATCCAAACCATCGAGTTCCATATCATACAACATTTTTCAGCATTCATTGCAGACTATGCCAATTGGGGACAGTACATGGATAAACAGATGGTCAAGGACGGGGGCATTTTGTGTGAACACCTGAGGCCAAGGAAGCCTTGCTGCAGTGGGTACAGAATAATCCTTAAATGAGTACTGAAGATATTGCACACGAATTTCACATGGGTTCTGTCATAGTCTGGAGAATTCTGCAGGAAATGTTGTATCCATACCACTTTGAGAGACTTCATGCTCTTAAACCAGCTGACTATCCATCCTGAATGCACTTCTGTAATTGGTATTTGAACCAGACCATACACCAACCAGACTTTGCAAACTGTGTCTTGTTCAATGATGAAGCGTGCTTCACACGTGAGAGAATCTTCCATTCACACAATTCCTATGTCTGGTGTATGGAAAACCCCCATGCCATGATTGTGCGATCACATCACCATCAATTGTGTGTCAATGTGTGGGCAGGAATTGTAGACGACTTCCTGCTGGGCGCATACATTATGCTTGAATGGCTGAATGCCAACACTTACTTGATATTTCCGCAAAATGTTCTGCCCGAATTACTTCATCTGATTCCTCTGAACATTAGACACAGCATGTGGTTTTAACATGTCGGGGCACCACCTCTCTTTGGAAATGAAGTACATGGTCATCTGACAGCTACATTCGGCGCTCGTTGGATAGGTAGGAATGGGCCCACTGCCTGCTCAGTATGCTCGTCTGACCTGACCAGATTCCTTTTTGTGGGGCCACATGAAGGCAATGGTTTATGAAACTGACATTGCCTCTGAAAAAGATATAGTTGTTCGTGAATCTCTAAAATCATAAGGAATCATCTTTATGGAACATCTCACATCTCATTGATATGTCTACAATAATTGTTCATATATTATATCAAATGTAATTTTACTATGTTCAGATTTTTCTTTTCTTCGGTTTCCCTGTATTTTCTTTGTAATAATATGCTTTGCCTTCAGGCAGCCTCCAGTTGGGGAAGCTCAATAAAAAAAATAAAAACATTACAGTACCTGAATAAAATTTGTTAATACTTCTTTTTTGGTAGCAGAAACACAGAGTTGAGTACAGAGACACCACAGTTTGATCACATCATACTTGTTTCTTTTTTCACTCCATGGGATGAACACTCTCCACACTTTTGCATTTGAGCACTCTTCTTCTTTTTAGTAGGGGCACTTGAATCATTTTGTCTTTAGACCACCTGTAGTCAAGAATCTTTCTTCAATAGTGTTTGTATATGCGCACTCGAAGTTGGCACTTATGAATGTGTTTCATCCTTATCTGTTCTTTTTCACACAACTTCGGTTTTATCATGGATTCAATAAAAACCTTTGAATCTCCATTATACGTTTGAACAGAGATGTTCTTTAACAAAATTAAACTATTCAGTGCAACCATTTCTAGCAAGTAGCACACACATTTCTTGATCCATTCAATGGTTTTATGGTAACAAGGATAATTATGTGTCCACCTCTGTGGTCTCGAGGTAGCATGCTGCCTTTCACGCAGCAGGCCCAGGTTTGATTCCCAGTCAGGACAAGTTTCCTGAGTTGAGTTTATTATGGGGTTTTTCCTCACCTATAAGACAAATGTCAGGAAACTTTAAAGCCCAAATGGTCCCTGAACATCATATGGTCATCATAATCATCATCATTCATATTCGCCTTAGATTAAGTTTAGGATTAAGGACTCTCCTAGTGCACCACTATCATCATCGTCCATCATATCATTGAGGCAGCGTAACCCCGCCTTCCAGGCGGAGAGAACACCAGAAATGTTGAAATGACAACCTGGGGCACTGAATAAAAAAAAAAGGATAATTATGTAGCATATGATAAGATCTATCTATATATTGATATTAGCCCATAATACTTTATGACTTATTTATTTTCTCTCTTTGGCAGATATGTTTATTAGAGTCCACTATTTTTGCACTTTGAATGGTAGAAATAAGTATTACTGGCCTCTTGTCTTTCCATACTTGTATAAGCACTTGATATTTCCGCAAAAATATAGATTCACCTTTTTTTATATTTTCATTTTTAATTTTCAGATGTTTGGGGACACCCTAGTTCACAAAATGTTCCACAAACGTTGGTTATTTTTTGTTAAAGCATTTCACACAACTCAACTTTTTTTTGTCCATACCAAGGTGCATGAAAAGGGGGCCTTGTAGATCATAATTCTCATTTTCTGGACTCCTATCCATTCCTGTCATAAATAGTATAACTAAAAATTACCAAATTTCCATGGAATAAATTTATTGAAATTTATACCGCGTGAATGTAGAAATATTGGTGAACATAACAATTTAATTTAAAATATCGTCCAGAAATATTTTCAAACGTATGTATGTTTTACTGTCACTTTCAATGTCAATTTTCAATTCACTGTCATCAATAAAAGGAATGATTTTAGGAACAATATGTCCTTTGTCCATTTTTCAGACGTGATATTTTTTTGTTGAAGTAGACTGTGTGCATGTTATTTATTTTAAACCATCGTCAATTATTTTCAATTTCTGGAACATTTTCTTCAAATCTGTCAAGGTCTGGAATCGTCACTAATGGCACAGATTTAATTTAGAATATAATAAATTTCTTCAGGATCTAAATTCTGACCTTTCTTATGCAAAGCCATGTTGAACTGATACATAAAACTTACAATGAAAAATGTGATTCACCAACTTACAGTGGAACAGTTGAATAAACATACTGCTCGTGTTCAAGGATAGACTTTCCTCAACAAGCTGATAAAATTCCGTCAGCACATTTTTCACCTGAAGTGAACAAAAGTGACCAAAACATGAGTGTGTGTCAAGGCGTGAAAACATGTTGATGCCAAATCAGATAACTGTTGGATTCGTCTTCGTGCAATATCGTACTGACTCTGGGGATATGGAATGAAGTCCTATATTTTAGAGTTCTGTGAACAACAAGGGTGCCAGCTGATCAAGCCTGATCTACTCTATTTTATTCACAGCTGTTTATTTATTTAAAATTAATTATATTTCATTTATTTACAGAAAAAATGCAACAAAAGAGAACCAAAATGAATCATTTACATCAAAGTGCTTTTTGTGTGGTATGAAATTTACATCACAGCAACAATTCAACTACCACAGCTGTGTCCCAGACAGCATCGATTGCAGTACTGATGTGTAAGTTATGTTCCTCACAGAATGTGATTCCTGCGAAACAAAATTTGTTATCAACATATATTGGGTGGGCGTGTAAAGAGAGATATCTCCAAAATGTTGCAAAGTAAGTTATAGCTAAAAATTAATATAAAATTATAGAATATTCACCTGAAAGGTCCGTCTCCTCAACTTAATTATCATTTAACTGTAGCGCTTTCGGGACTTGTCCCATCATCGGCAGGATTCAAAACTGGTGTTTCACTGAAGATCTGGTAGAGGGGGTTGCATGTATTTGGTTCGTTTTCGTTTATCAGGCTGTCGTTGTGAGCTCACAACGACAGCCTGATAAACGAAAACGAACCAAATACATGCAACCCCCTCTACCAGATCTTCAGTGAAACACCAGTTTTGAATCCTGCCGATGATGGGACAAGTCCCGAAAGCGCTACAGTTAAATGATAATTAAGTTGAGGAGACGGACCTTTCAGGTGAATATTCTATAATTTTATATTAATTTTGAATAAACCTCAACGGAACACATCATGAATCTTATAAAAGTTAAGTTATAGCTAGAAAGACTGATTTTTTCTGCAATATATATTGTGGGACAGAGTGATATCTTGTGTCATAAATGGTTATTGATATAATTATATTGTATTTTGTGGTAATTCATAATTTTGGGATATAACTCAGATGAAGATATTTCTCTTTACATACAACTAAATATATTGAACAAACATATTTAATTAATAAATATATGGAGTTAGAAATTTTCACAACTCAACTCATATTTGTAGATTTCTTGAAGACTAGTTTCAATACATTACATATCATTTCAATTCTTTGTTTCAGTTAGAAAGAATTGATAATGATACATAACATATTAAAACTAGTATTCAAATATGAGTTATGTCGTGAAAATTTCTAACTCTATACAGTGTGTACATAAAAGAATATAGTAGTTTCAAGTAATAATAATAACACTCAGATGAGGCGTAGAAAGTTGTGTGTAGACTGGAATGAAACACGAAAAAGATAGTTTTAGTTGTGAGTGTGAGCAAATAGCGTTCTTTTGTTTTGTTTCTATGGCAACAAAGATGACAACTCTTCAACAGAAAGTGTTTTGTGTTTTGCAGTTTGTGAATTGTAAATCAGTTGTGACAGTTCAACGTACGTATCGTAGGCAATTTAATCGTGATCCCCCCCAATGCCAACAACATCCATTGATGGCATAATCAGTTCACAATGACCAGTTGTCTGTGTAAAGGCAAATGTGTAGGATGACCAAAAGTGTCTGAGGAGAATGTTGCTGCTGCAACATTTCAAACACAAAGTCAGCATAATCAGTAGGCTTTAGAGCCTGCAACAATTGTAAACGGTAGGGACACATATGTAAGCGTTTTCGTAAGACCTTCCACACTGTCATTACTGGATTGGCCGTCATGGTCCAGATGACAGGACTTATTCTCCAGTGGCCTCCTAGATCACCGGATCTCACCCCCATGTAATTTTCCCTTTGTGGTTTTGTAAAGGACAGAGTCTACATGCCTCCATTACCTGCTAACTTGCACGAGTTGAGAGACAGGATTCTAGAAGCTGCAGCTGCCATCAATCCAGACATGCTTATTAATGTAAGAGAAGAAGTAGCCTACAGGTTGGATGTTTCTCACGTAACAAACGGGGCTCACATTGAACACCTATGAACTTATAATGTAAATTAGAGATGTTACTCGTTCATTTAACATGAGTTTTGTTTTTTTCACAGTTAGTTGAAGTACAATTCAACACCTTTAAAATCGCTATATTCTTTTATGTACACCCGGTATGTTAATTAAAATAAACCTCATATTCTCACTTCCTTTAAATATTAAATACTTGATGAGACCATAATCTTTGGTTAAGGATACAGACTAGTGATTTGTTTGTAAATCAATACAAGCGAAAAATAACCTAGTGTTTGTCCCAGTGGTCTTACGGTTGCCATGCCTATCTCTGAATCCAAGGTTTATAGTTTCAAATCCAGTTGGGGTCAAATGTTTTTTTTCTCAAGGCCTTAAAAATACTCACTGTGGCTTCCTTTAGAAGAGAAATAATGTAATGTGTCCCGTATCATAAATTTGTGGCTCATAAAAAAATTTTGAAGTTGAATTACAAATGTTAACCCTTTTAAACTCAGATTTACATTATAACACTAATCATCTGAGATGTTACAGAGTGTCATATAAATACCATATATCTGCAATTACTCTTTTTGGGAAATTTATATAGAATACACTAAAATTCACAGTATTTTTTTTATAATCTAGAATAAATGTTGCAATTTTAAAAATACATTTGAAAATTAAATTATTGTTTTTATTACCTCACCTCATATCCTTTTTCTTCTAGACTGCAGTTTCGGAGCTTATCTCCATCATCAGTAGCCTCTGGTCGACCGGTGTTATTTTGTTTCTTGGTGGTTTTCTTCTTCCTTCTATCGATGGACCAATGAACCTCTGGATCAGGTAAAAATTTGTGGGAGTTTCGAAATTCATGAGTTTATCTTTCTTGTTTTTTTGGATGTGGATTTTTTCCCAGACCGTGAGTTCTGTCTGTTTATCTGTGTGTTTGATTAGACTAGCTTTTGTATCGATTAAATGTTTTTCAGACTGATCGATTCAAAAGCTAGCCTAATCAAATCAAATACACAGATAAACAGACAGAACTCACGGTCTGGGAAAAAATCCACATCCAAAAAAAACAGAAAGATAAACTCATGAATTTTGAAACTCCTGCAAATTTTGACCTGATCCAGAGGTTCATGGTCCACCGATAGAAGGAAGAAGAAAACTGCCAAGAAATGACATAACACCGGTCAACCAGAAGCTACTGATGACGGAGATAAGCTACGAAACTGCAGTCTAGAAGAAAAAGGATATGAGGTGGGGTAATAAAAACATTAATTTAATTCTTAAATTAAACCTCATAGTGTTTTTTCCCTGTGAAAGTTAAATAAATACATTTGAAGTTATTTATTCCGATTGAGGGTCTTTCCACTTTTCAGCAGTTGCCCTTTTACCAGCCGGCTGCTGGCCTCACATCCACATGTGTCAATCACAGAGGTAGATGATCAACAGCCAGTGTAGGGGTGACATGTGGTTAGCATGTCGAGTCCCCCAGCCGTTATAGCTGGTTCCTCAACCTGGAGCCGCTACTTATTGTAGCTACCCAATTGCCTCACGATGCTGGGTGGGCACCGGTCCCATACTGGCCAAAATACCATGAGAAAATTTCTTCCCCCATGGAGACTCGAACCAGCGCAAGTCCCGTAGCTCTGCGCCAAGGCTTCCTACCTTTACCGCTCGGCTACGGCGCGGGACTGAAGTTATTTATTACTTACTGAAATTTATTTTATTATGACCTCCTAGACTTTCGTGTTTTTAAAATGTGATAATTCATTTTCAAAAAATCAATCACCAAACAAATTTCACAATTATACCAATCAATTGTGCCACTGAGAATACTGGGGAACGTTTTAGAAAACAATGTTCTGGATAAATGATAGGCCTGATCATGTAAAAATAAAATATATACAAAAGTTGATTTTTTAGTTTCAGCAATTTTTTTTTCTCTCGATACATAACATATTTATATGATTCTACATTTTACAGGCCTACAATGTAGTCACCAGTATTGCATACCACATATTCCCAGTGATACAGAAGTCGTTAGATCCCATTGGCACTGCTTAATCCCATTAAATTGTTCCTTCATCTTAGGAATTAGATTGAAGTCGCAAAGTATGGTGGGTAATAAAGCAGTTTCTGATTCTAGGAAGACAAAATTAATTACTATGTAATCATATTTGAAGAGAAAAATTTTCGCCTAGGCAGAGACTCGAACCCGAGACCCTTGGCTTTCCAGGCCAAGTGCTCTACCAACTGAGCTACCAAGGCGAGTTACGACTAGACGCAAATTTTTCTCTTATATACATTGTAATTCCCTATCGCCAAATGCTTTTGAAACCGTTGCTTCTATCTTTGCAAATGGCGGCTTCTTAGTTAAGAAGACATTTATTGGGAATTTAACATTACTTTATAAAGCTGGTAAGGCTTCTAATTATGTTTTTATTATTGATTTAACATTTCTCACTGAAAGATAAATTATATTTGAAGAGAAAAATTACTATGTAATCAACCTACACTGCTGAAACTTTGCACAGATATTCATAATGACCTGTTATTTACTCTATTCAAATTATATAAAAATATACCATTATCGGTAATTAATGGTTTTCACATCTCACACCCAAGTGTAATATCATATAACTACAATATAAATATGAAATTATATTAATTATTTTGACTCACCTCATATTTCTTGATTTTTATGCAGACCAAGTTTCGTCGCTTTTGCATGACATTGTCGATGCATTCCAACTGTTGTTTTGAGGTTGTTCATCCTGTAAGTTGATTTCTGCTCCCTCTGCTGGCTGACCGATGAACTTCCAAATCAGTTTTTCTTCTTTTTCTCCGGGAATTAAAAAATTTGTGGTTTTCTTTTTATTCTTGCAAATGTAAATTTTCTCCCAAATTGTGAGTTCCTTAGATTTTTCTAACTGTTTTAGTAATCTGGCCTTAGTTTCAATTCTGTGTTTTTCTGACCATGTATGTGCAACTATTGCAGATTTTCTATTTATTCATTTTTAACATTTCTAAGGTGTTCTTTGAATCTTGTATTTAAGTTTCTTTTTATTTTTCCTATTATCAATAATTAATATAAACCTCATAGTGTTATTTCCTACATAATTAAATGAAGTTAATAATTTTTACTTTTTTTTTTGCAAAAATTAATAAAAGAGTAAAATCAACAAATACCTTCAATCGCTGTCTTCTATATCTGATACTGCTTCTCTTGTGATTCAAAGGTAGATAAATCCATCAACAAGCCCTTCACTTCTTTTTGTAAGTTTCAGGACTTTTTTAAGTGACAACTTTCTTTTACTGTTGATTATGGTATCTAAAGTGATGAATAGTATATGGAGCAGATCTTTTATTGTTACCTGTCTAGAAAAAATGTTGTATGTCCTTTTCTGTACTACCTGCAGTCTTTTTTGCATGCTCATTGAGCCTCCTCAGATAACTGACCTATAGCCACTAAGGCAGTTTATGTATACTATATGGCATATAATACCAATCATAGAGTTTTGTAGTTTCATTGGCGGAATTTTCAAAAGCTTCCACATTAATGTCTAAATTGCAGGAAATTGTTTGCAAAATTATTGAGGATTGTTTGATTAGATTCTCATCAATGCCAATTATGGAAGATGCTACAGAAGGATCACCAAAAATCTGCATGCTGTATTTCCATCATTTGTAGTGTCACTGCCTGGGTTTGGGATATCTATCAGCAAGCCCATCTCCGTTCGGAATCTATTGGATTAATTTCCTCAAATTTTCCAATTTGTGTCTGTCATATTTATTTACTTGCCAAGTCCTTAATTCTTAATATATAGGAAATATATAAGAAACACTCAAAGCTTTGAATCTATGCATGCAAGATTGACAATCCAAAATTAAATGTGGAATGAGATTCAGTAACAATAATTTGCTTTGATGTAGCACCACACGCAGAGCAATTTTGAGAAACCTGACCTGTCAATAAGCTGTACACTTTCCCATCAACCATTGTCAAAAAAGGTTATGTTCTACTGTCAGATCCTGGTTTTCTATATCAATTCTTGTTGGGATGAGTTCCTTGATTTGATTTTCAGTAGATTGGACTTCATGAGATATTGAGATTTTAGTCTCTTTCCTAAAAAGAATCTTCATTGGTCGGCAATATCAGGTAGAGGATGGTCTGATTGTCTTCACTATCATGATATTTTTTTTCTTATTAGTGATTTGCAGTGAGATCATTGAAACTAAAAAAAATACTGGAATTACCAGAATCCAGGGCTTCTTCTTCTTATTCAATAAGTTTTTGCTGCAAGCATAGCATCAAAATGCTATGATTGCAGTGAAGGACCTGTCTTCGGGCAGAATTACTATGGATGGATGGATATCCATTGTTAATTCCCATTGTTAAGTCCCAGTCTGAGTATAATGTTTCTCTTCAAATATGATTTATCCATCATTGAGATGTATGAAATGAATAATAAAAACACTATATTATATCTCTGTCTGAAGGCTTTAACCCACCTTGCTACTATTGGGAAGGTAACACAGCTGCATGACAAGCTTCTTACAGTCTTTGATAACTCTGTCATGTCGTGTGTTCTTTACAACCTACAATGGCATAACAACCCAATGTTGGGCTTTAGACTTTCCTTTATTAGGGGTTACTAGACCAAGCTAATTTAGTTATGCTTATTTTCCTAGAGATGTCGTGAATGGTATGTGGTCAACATACCAACCCAATGAGACATCTAGCAGGCAGCCAAGGTATTATTAGGATGAAGAATGTCAGTAAATTTTGAACTGAGGCCTTTTATTCAGGCATGCTGTTCTTTTGCGAGCCTGAAAATCTTCAGTAATGGCTTAAAGTTCCTCCTGGAGGACTTGCTCCTTGAATTTTTCCATACTAAAAATCCATTGATCTTGGTCGGGTTTGAACTTGCGACCCTTGGGACCAAAGGCAAGGAATATAACCATGCAATCTCTGTAATATTGAATTTTTGACCAACTTCTCTGTTCCTGCTTTGAAAGCATTGTGACTGAATTCTGTTTCCACTTACTAACAATTGCTTATCTTATTGTTATCACTGCAATGGGCATGGAGGGGAGGGCGAGTTTATTTGCTCTGATGGAGGGAAAGCATGTAAGCAATCTGTGATATAAACAAGCTTGCCTGGTTCTTTCGCACAACATTGCTGCAGTAAAGTTTCCATCACTAAAAAATCATACTCCTTATGCATGTTTTAAAGAAGTGCCAGCTCATAGTGAAAATTATGAAGAGGCAGCCACTAAACTATTTGTGTTCTGAGGTACTGATACTCAACTACTACTCTTAAAAATCTACCTATTAAACTTATTAACCCGATTCCGATTGACGGTCTTTCCACTTTTCAGCGGTTGCCCTTTTACCAGCCGGCAGCTGGCCCTTCACATCCACATGTGTCAATCACAGAGGTAGATGATCGACAGCCAGTGTAGGGGTGACATGTGGTTAGCATGTCGAGTCCCCCAGCCGTTATAGCTGGTTCCTCAACCTGGAGCCGCTACTTATTGTAGCTACCCAATTGCCTCACAATGCTGGGTGGGCACCGGTCCCATACTGGCCAAAATACCATGAGAAAATTTCTTCCCCCATGGAGACTCGAACCAGCACAAGTCCCGTAGCTCTGCGCCAAGGCTTCCTACCTTAACCGCTCGGCTACGGCGCAGGACCTTATTAACCCACAATCACAATTATAATGTATATATACTTACTTACTCACTGGCACTATCAAACCTGTAGGTTCATGGCCGCACGGACATAACAAATGCCACTCTTGATTTCCAATTTATCGATAATTCGGAAATCACTCGTGACATTACTTATGATAAATTTACCTGGCATAAATCAGCTCAGCTCCCTTACAAGAAAAGTATACAAAACACAAAATACCCGCCAGACTGCAGAGATGCTGCTCAACTAGCACTGACATTATACACAATGCTTGGAACATTTTGCAGAAGACGCCAACAGTATGCAGAATGTGATTATAATAGTGGTTACTGAATAAAACCGAGATCAGAATTACCTCCATGATTGGAATTCCCTCACTTTCCCCTAAATAAAATAGATCATTTAAGTATTGAGTATGGAACATGAAACACAAAACATGCAGTGGATTAGTTACATGTATAATGTATTAGTAAATTAATATTTTTCAGTGATTATGAAAACAGAAATGACATAAGTGTGCAAGGAAATGAGTTTTATTGTGATATATGCAAGAAATACTTCAGATTCTACGATCTTTTCAAAGAGCATGATTGTGTTATTGACTTATACAGTGAAGATGAACCTCAACCAAAACGAAGGTATGTAATAATATTATTTTATGGAAGAGGCTGATCACACGGTTTTAGATTTTATCAAGACTAGAGAGCGGAATTTGTTCCTCGATGCCGATGACTTTCTTGTACTGATGTTGATTGTACTGGAGCGATCGGAAGGGGGTGGGATGGGGGCGTATCACATGTCTGCATACCAATCGGGCAACTTCTTCTGTAATATAAACATGCCGATGACTTTCTTGTACTGATGTGTGATTGTACTGGAGCGATCGGAAGGGGGTGGGATGGGGGCGTATCACATGTCTGCATACCAATCGGGCAACTTCTTCTGTAATATAAACATGCCGATGACTTTCTTGTACTGATGTTGATTGTACTGGAGCGATCGGAAGGGGGTGGGATGGGGGCATATCACATGTCTGCATACCAATCGGGCAACTTCTTCTGTAATATAAACATGCCGATGACTTTCTTGTACTGATGTTGATTGTACTGGAGCGATCGGAAGGGGGTGGGATGGGGGCATATCACATGTCTGCATACCAATCGGGCAACTTCTTCTGTAATATAAACATGCCGATGACTTTCTTGTACTGATATTGATTGTACTGGAGCGATCGGAAGGGGGTGGGATGGGGGCGTATCACATGTCTGCATACCAATCGGGCAACTTCTTCTGTAATATAAACATGCCGATGACTTTCTTGTACTGATATTGATTGTACTGGAGCGATCGGAAGGGGGTGGGATGGGGGCATATCACATGTCTGCATACCAATCGGGCAACTTCTTCTGTAATATAAACATGCCGATGACTTTCTTGTACTGATATTGATTGTACTGGAGCGATCGGAAGGGGGTGGGATGGGGGCATATCACATGTCTGCATACCAATCGGGCAACTTCTTCTGTAATATAAACATGCCGATGACTTTCTTGTACTGATGTTGATGGTACTGGAGCGATCGGAAGGGGGTGGGATGGGGGCATATCACATGTCTGCATACCAATCGGGCAACTTCTTCTGTAATATAAACATGCCGATGACTTTCTTGTACTGATGTTGATTGTACTGGAGCGATCGGAAGGGGTGGGATGGGGGCCATATCACATGTCTGCATACCAATCGGGCAACTTCTTCTGTAATATAAACATGCCGATGACTTTCTTGTACTGATGTTGATTGTACTGGAGCGATCGGAAGGGGGTGGGATGGGGGCATATCACATGTCTGCATACCAATCGGGCAACTTCTTCTGTAATATAAACATTGCCGATGACTTTCTTGTACTGATGTTGATTGTACTGGAGCGATCGGAAGGGGGTGGGATGGGGGCATATCACATGTCTGCATACCAATCGGGCAACTTCTTCTGTAATATAAACATGCCGATGACTTTCTTGTACTGATATTGATTGTACTGGAGCGATCGGAAGGGGGTGGGATGGGGGCGTATCACATGTCTGCATACCAATCGGGCAACTTCTTCTGTAATATAAACATGCCGATGACTTTCTTGTACTGATATTGATTGTACTGGAGCGATCGGAAGGGGGTGGGATGGGGGCGTATCACATGTCTGCATACCAATCGGGCAACTTCTTCTGTAATATAAACATGCCGATGACTTTCTTGTACTGATATTGATTGTACTGGAGCGATCGGAAGGGGGTGGGATGGGGGCATATCACATGTCTGCATACCAATCGGGCAACTTCTTCTGTAATATAAACATGCCGATGACTTTCTTGTACTGATATTGATTGTACTGGAGCGATCGGAAGGGGGTGGGATGGGGGCGTATCACATGTCTGCATACCAATCGGGCAACTTCTTCTGTAATATAAACATGCCGATGACTTTCTTGTACTGATATTGATTGTACTGGAGCGATCGGAAGGGGGTGGGATGGGGGCATATCACATGTCTGCATACCAATCGGGCAACTTCTTCTGTAATATAAACATGCCGATGACTTTCTTGTACTGATATTGATTGTACTGGAGCGATCGGAAGGGGGTGGTGATGGGGGAGCATATCACATGTCTGCATACCAATCGGGCAACTTCTTCTGTAATATAAACATGCCGATGACTTTCTTGTACTGATATTGATTGTTACTGGAGCGATCGGAAGGGGGGTGGTGGGATGGGGGCCATATCACATGTCTGCATACCAATCGGGCAACTTCTTCTGTAATATAAACATGCCGATGACTTTCTTGTACTGATATTGATTGTACTGGAGCGATCGGAAGGGGGTGGGATGGGGGCATATCACATGTCTGCATACCAATCGGGCAACTTCTTCTGTAATATAAACATGCCGATGACTTTCTTGTACTGATATTGATTGTACTGGAGCGATCGGAAGGGGGTGGGATGGGGGCGTATCACATGTCTGCATACCAATCGGGCAACTTCTTCTGTAATATAAACATGCCGATGACTTTCTTGTACTGATATTGATTGTACTGGAGCGATCGGAAGGGGGTGGGATGGGGGCATATCACATGTCTGCATACCAATCGGGCAACTTCTTCTGTAATATAAACATGCCGATGACTTTCTTGTACTGATATTGATTGTACTGGAGCGATCGGAAGGGGGTGGGATGGGGGCATATCACATGTCTGCATACCAATCGGGCAACTTCTTCTGTAATATAAACATGCCGATGACTTTCTTGTACTGATGTTGATTGTACTGGAGCGATCGGAAGGGGGGTGGGATGGGGGCATATCACATGTCTGCATACCAATCGGGCAACTTCTTCTGTAATATAAACATGCCGATGACTTTCTTGTACTGATGTTGATTGTACTGGAGCGATCGGAAGGGGGTGGGATGGGGGCATATCACATGTCTGCATACCAATCGGGCAACTTCTTCTGTAATATAAACATGCCGATGACTTTCTTGTACTGATGTTGATTGTACTGGAGCGATCGGAAGGGGGTGGGATGGGGGCATATCACATGTCTGCATACCAATCGGGCAACTTCTTCTGTAATATAAACATGCCGATGACTTTCTTGTACTGATGTTGATTGTAACTGGAGCGATCGGAAGGGGGTGGGATGGGGGCATATCACATGTCTGCATACCAATCGGGCAACTTCTTCTTCTGTATATAAACATGCCGATGACTTTCTTGTACTGATATTGATTGTACTGGAGCGATCGGAAGGGGGTGGGATGGGGGCGTATCACATGTCTGCATACCAATCGGGCAACTTCTTCTGTAAATATAACATGCCGATGACTTTCTTGTACTGATATTGATTGTACTGGAGCGATCGGAAGGGGGTGGGATGGGGCGCTTCACATGTCTGCATACCAATCGGGCAACTTCTTCTGTAATATAAACATGCCGATGACTTTCTTGTACTGATATTGATTGTACTGGAGCGATCGGAAGGGGGTGGGATGGGGGCATATCACATGTCTGCATACCAATCGGGCAACTTCTTCTGTATATAAACATGCCGATGACTTTCTTGTACTGATATTGATTGGTACTGGAGCGATCGGAAGGGGTGGGATGGGGGCGGTATCACATGTCTGCATACCAATCGGGCAACTTCTTCTGTAATATAAACATGCCGATGACTTTCTTGTACTGATATTGATTGTACTGGAGCGATCGGAAGGGGGTGGGATGGGGGCATATCAAATGTCTGCATACCAATCGGGCAACTTCTTCTGTAATATAAACATGCCGATGACTTTCTTGTACTGATATTGATTGTACTGGAGCGATCGGAAGGGGGTGGGATGGGGGCATATCACATGTCTGCATACCAATCGGGCAACTTCTTCTGTAATATAAACATGCCGATGACTTTCTTGTACTGATATTGATTGTACTGGAGCGATCGGAAGGGGGTGGGATGGGGGCATATCACATGTCTGGCATACCAATCGGGCAACTTCTTCTGTAATATAAACATGCCGATGACTTTCTTTGTACTGATATTGATTGTACTGGAGCGATCGGAAGGGGGTGGGATGGGGGCATATCACATGTCTGCATACCAATCGGGCAACTTCTTCTGTAATATAAACATGCCGATGACTTTCTTGTAATGATATTGATTGTACTGGAGCGATCGGAAGGGGGTGGGGATGGGGGCATATCACATGTCTGCATACCAATCGGGCAACTTCTTCTGTAATATAAACATGCCGATGACCTTTCTTGTACTGATATTGATTGTACTGGAGCGATCGGAAGGGGGGGTGGGATGGGGGCATATCACATGTCTGCATACCAATCGGGCAACTTCTTCTGTAATATAAACATGCCGATGACTTTCTTGTACTGATATTGATTGTACTGGAGCGATCGGAAGGGGGTGGGATGGGGGCGTATCACATGTCTGCATACCAATCGGGCAACTTCTTCTGTAATATAAACTGCCGATGACTTTCTTGTACTGATATTGATTGTACTGGAGCGATCGGAAGGGGGTGGGGATGGGGGCATATCACATGTCTGCATACCAATCGGGCAACTTCTTCTGTAATATAAACATGCCGATGACTTTCTTGTACTGATATTGATTGTACTGAGCGATCGGAAGGGGGGGGATGGGGGCATATCACATGTCTGCATACCAATCGGGCAACTTCTTCTGTAATATAAACATGCCGATGACTTTCTTGTACTGATATTGATTGTACTGGAGCGATCGGAAGTGGGGTGGGATGGGGGCATATCACATGTCTGCATACCAATCGGGCAACTTCTTCTGTAATATAAACATGCCGATGACTTTCTTGTACTGATATTGATTGTACTGGAGCGATCGGAAGGGGGTGGGATGGGGGCATATCACATGTCTGCCATACCAATCGGGCAACTTCTTTCTGTAATATAAACATGCCGATGACTTTCTTGTACTGATATTGATTGTAACTGGAGCGATCGGAAGGGGGTGGGAGTGGGGGCATATCACATGTCTGCATACCATCGGGCAACTTCTTCTGTAATATAAACATGCCGATGACTTTCTTGTACTGATATTGATTGTACTGGAGCGATCGGAAGGGGGTGGGATGGGGGGGTATTCACATGTCTGCATACCAATCGGGCAACTTCTTCTGTAATATAAACATGCCGATGACTTTCTTGTGTACTGATATTGATTGTAACTGGAGCGATCGGAAGGGGGTGGGATGGGGGCATATCACATGTCTGCATACCAATCGGGCAAACTTCTTCTGTAATATAAACATGCCGATGACTTTCTTGTACTGATATTGATTGTACTGGAAGCGATCGGAAGGGGGTGGGATGGGGGCATATCACATGTCTGCATACCAATCGGGCAACTTCTTCTGTAATATAAAACATGCCGATGACTTTCTTGTACTGATATTGATTGTACTGGAGCGATCGGAAGGGGGTGGGATGGGGGCGTATCACATGTCTGCATACCAAATCGGGCAACTTCTTCTGTATATATAAACATGCCGATGACTTTCTTGTACTGATATTGATTTGTACTGGAGCGATCGGAAGGGGGGTGGGATGGGGGCATATCACATGTCTGCATACCAATCGGGGCAACTTCTTCTGTAATATAAACATGCCGATGACTTTCTTGTACTGATATTGATTGTAACTGGAGCGATCGGAAGGGGGTGATGGGATGGGGGCATATCACATGTCTGCATACCAATCGGGCAACTTCCTTCTGTAATATAAACATGCCGATGACTTTCTTGTACTGATATTGATTGTACTGGAGCGATCGGAAGGGGGGTGGGATGATGGGGGCGTATCACATGTCTGCATACCAATCGGGCAACTTTCTTCTGTAATATAAACATGCCGATGACTTCCTTGTACTGATATTGATTGTACTGGGAGCGATCGGAAGGGGGTGGGATGGGGGCATATCAACATGTCTGCATACCAATCGGGCACTTCTTCTGTAATATAAACATGCCGATGACTTCTTGTACTGATATTGATTGTACTGGAGCGATCGGAAGGGGGTGGGATAGGGGGCATATCACATGTCTGCATAACCAATCGGGCACTTCTTCTGTAATATAAACATTGCCGATGACTTTTCTTGTACTGATATTGATTGTACTGGAGCGATCGGAAAGGGGGTGGGATGGGGGCATATCACATGTCTGCATACCAATCGGGCAACCTTCTTCTGTAAATAAACATTGCCGATGACGTTCTGTACTGATATTGATTGTACTGGAGCGATCGGAAGGGGGTGGGATGGGGGCATATCACATGTCTGCCATACCAATCGGGCAAAACTCTTCTGTAATATAAACATGCCGATGACTTTCTTGTACTGATATTGATTGTACTGGAGCGATCGGAAGGGGGTGGGATGGGGTCATATCACATGTCTGCATACCATCGGGCAACTTCTTCTGGTAATATAAACATGCCGATGACTTTCTTGTTTCTGAATTGATTGTACTGGAGCGATCGGAAGGGGGTGGGATGGGGGCGTATCACATGTCTGCATACCAATCGCGGCAACTTCTTCTGTAATATACACATGCCGATGACTTTATGTACTGTACTGATATTGATCTGTACTTGGAGCGATCGGAAGGGGGTAAGGGATGGGGGATATCACATTGTCTGAATACAATTCGGGCAACTTCTTCTGTAATATAAACATGCCGATGACTTTCTTGTACTGATATTGATTGCTACTGGAGCGATCGGAAGGGGGTGGGATGGGGGCGTATCCATGTGTTTGCATACCAATTCGGGCAACTTCTTCTGTAATATAAACATGCGATGACTTTCTTGTACTGATATTGATTGTACTGGAGCGATCGGAAGGGGTGTGGGTTGGGGGGCATATCACATTGTTGCCATACCATTCCCGCCAACTTCTTCTGTAATATAAACGATGCCGATGACTTTTTGTACTGATATGATTGTACGGAGCGATCGGAAGGGGGGGGATGGGGGCATATCACATTCTGATACCAATCGGGCAGACTTCTTCTTAATATAACATGCCGATGACTTTCTTGTACTGATATGATTGTACTGGAGCGATCGGAAAGGGGGTGGGATGGGGCGTCGTATCACATGTCTGCATACCAATCGGGCAACTTCTTCTGTAATTATAAACATGCCGGTTGACTTTTTTTGTACTGATATTGATTGTACTGGAGTCTATCGGAAGGGGGTGGGATGGGGGCAGTATCACATGTCTGCATACCAATCGGGCAACTTCTTCTGTAATATAAACATGCCGATGACTTTCTTGTACTGATATTAGATTATGTACTGGAGGCGATCGGAAGGGGGGGTTGGGATGGGGGCATATCACATGTCTGCATACCAATCGGGCAACTTCTTCTGTAATATAAACATGCCGATGACTTTCTTGTACTGATATTGATTGTACGGAGGCGAGTCGGAAGGGGGTGGGTGGGGGCATATCACTGTCTTCATACCATTCGGGCAACTCTTTCTGTAATAATAAACATGCCGATGAAC